>UCQR01037671.1:5921-21271 GCA_900474235.1 Cecidostiba semifascia | reverse complement strand
GTTATTATGAGGTAAAAAAAGGTGTTTTCGTAAGAAATTCCGGATATCGACGTGCGCAAGAATGTATTTGAATTTTGTAATTTGTACTAATGATAGTACACTTATCGATTTTGTAGTCGAGCATTTGTTTGCATTGAGGACAAGAATTGCTGTATAGGTCACTTTCATTTTGTAGGATAGCACCATACAATTTTGTAAGGTCAATGTTAGCAAACAGGCGGTACCTACTTTCACTTTTTTACAATAATTTGAGATTACCTTGATGTCAAACAAATTGAACAAAAACTATTTACGCAAAATTTGGGCAATTTATTTGTATTGCTATGATATTGTATAAAAATGATTATTGGAAAACTTTAATCACTGGATTTTACAAGTGACTAAAGTTTCTTGTTTTAATAAAAACTAATGCTTGTAATAAAATATGTATTTAACTTTTGTCCATGAAATTTTAATAAATTTTTATTTTTTCAGCGCCGTATGTCAGTTACAGAGGGGGGCATCCGCTTTGCCGAAACCATGGAAGGCGGACGCCCCAAGCTTGGTGGTCTTATGGATCCCAGGCAGGGTGTCATCGACAGAAACTCTAGATGTCAGACTTGTGCTGGCAACATGACCGA
The DNA here is from genome assembly GCA_900474235.1 of Cecidostiba semifascia. Classification (NCBI taxonomy): domain Eukaryota; kingdom Metazoa; phylum Arthropoda; class Insecta; order Hymenoptera; family Pteromalidae; genus Cecidostiba; species Cecidostiba semifascia. The sequence goes on along the minus strand of UCQR01037671.1, from coordinate 20,651 downwards.
ATGTCCTGGACATTTTGGTCACATTGATTTGGCAAAACCAGTGTTCCACTGTGGTTTTATCACAAAAACAATTAAGATTCTTAGATGCGTTTGTTTCTACTGTTCAAAGATGTTAGTTAGTCCTGTAAGTATGACTCATTCATTTATCATTAACTTATTTTTGATCTTTTTTATTAGTACCTATACTGATCAGCCTTACAAAATCTATTTATTTGTAATAAATATTAAATATTTGAATATTTCAGCACAATCCAAAAATCAAGGAAATCGTCATGAAAACCAAAGGTCAACCTCGTAAGCGTCTGACCTTTGTCTATGATCTCTGTAAAAGCAAGAATATTTGCGAGGGTGGTGACGAGATGGATATAACCAAAGATGGTCAGGAGCCAGACCCGAACAAAAAACCTGGCCACGGTGGTTGCGGTCGGTACCAGCCGAATCTCCGAAGATCCGGACTCGACGTCTCCGCCGAATGGAAACACGTCAATGAAGACTCCCAGGAGAAGAAAATTGCTCTGACAGCTGAACGAGCATGGGAGATCCTCAAACACATCACAGACGAGGAGTCATTCATCCTCGGCATGGACCCGAAATTTGCACGACCCGACTGGATGATCGTCACTGTACTCCCGGTCCCACCTCTTGCGGTGCGACCAGCTGTCGTCATGTATGGCTCAGCCAAGAATCAGGACGATCTGACGCACAAACTCTCCGATATCATCAAATCTAATAACGAGCTATTGAGGAACGAACAGGCCGGAGCAGCGACACACATAATCTCCGAGAACATAAAAATGCTGCAGTTCCACGTAGCTACGCTTGTCGACAACGACATGCCGGGTATGCCTAAGGCTATGCAGAAGTCCGGCAAACCTCTGAAGGCCATCAAAGCCCGTCTAAAGGGTAAGGAAGGCCGTATTCGAGGTAACCTTATGGGTAAGCGTGTCGACTTCTCGGCGCGTACCGTCATTACACCCGACCCAAATCTGCGAATCGATCAGGTCGGTGTGCCCAGAACTATAGCACAGAATCTTACCTTCCCCGAAATCGTCACGCCCTTCAATATTGACAAAATGCAAGAACTCGTGCGCAGGGGTAACACACGCTACCCTGGAGCTAAGTACATCGTCCGTGACAACGGAGACAGGATCGATTTGAGATTTCATCCCAAATCTTCTGATCTGCATCTGCAATGCGGTTACAAAGTGGAGAGACATATCCGAGATGGTGATTTGGTAATTTTCAATCGTCAACCTACTCTTCACAAAATGAGTATGATGGGTCATAGGGTCAAGGTTCTACCCTGGAGTACCTTCCGTATGAACCTCAGTTGCACCTCGCCGTACAACGCTGATTTTGACGGCGATGAAATGAATCTGCACGTGCCCCAGTCTATGGAGACTCGTGCCGAGGTTGAGAACATCCACGTCACTCCCAGACAGATCATCACACCTCAGGCTAACAAACCAGTCATGGGTATTGTACAGGACACACTAACTGCCGTCAGAAAGATGACAAAGAGGGATGTTTTTATCGAGAAAGAGCAAATGATGAATATCCTTATGTTCTTGCCGAGTTGGGACGGAAAAATGCCGCAACCCTGTATTCTGAAACCCAAGCCCCTGTGGACAGGAAAACAGATATTCTCGCTCATCATTCCCGGCAATGTAAACATGATCCGAACCCACAGCACACATCCAGACGAAGAGGACGACGGTCCATACAAGTGGATCTCACCTGGAGACACGAAGGTCATGGTAGAGCACGGAGAACTCATCATGGGTATTCTGTGTAAGAAGACGCTGGGTACCTCGGCCGGTTCTCTGCTGCATATTTGTATGTTAGAGTTAGGCCACGAGGTCTGCGGTAGATTCTACGGTAATATTCAGACGGTGATCAACAACTGGCTACTGTTGGAGGGTCACTCGATCGGTATCGGTGACACTATTGCCGATCCTCAGACCTATATGGAAATTCAGAAGGCTATCAAGAAAGCCAAAGAGGACGTAATAGAGGTTATTTCAAAGGCTCACAACATGGAGCTCGAGCCGACGCCCGGTAACACGCTGAGGCAGACTTTCGAGAATCAAGTAAACAGGATTCTTAACGATGCTCGTGACAAAACTGGTGGCTCTGCTAAGAAATCATTGACTGAGTACAACAATCTAAAGGCTATGGTCGTTTCAGGTTTGTACTCTTACTTAATAGTTATTCAATTCCTTTGATGGGAAAATTTTTTAACTAAATAAAATAAATTTTTATAGGTTCAAAGGGATCCAACATTAACATCTCTCAGGTTATTGCTTGTGTAGGACAGCAGAACGTAGAAGGTAAACGTATTCCCTTCGGCTTCCGCAAGCGCACTCTGCCACATTTCATCAAGGACGATTACGGTCCTGAGTCTAGAGGCTTCGTCGAAAATTCGTATCTTGCCGGTTTGACTCCGTCAGAGTTCTACTTTCACGCTATGGGAGGTCGTGAGGGTCTTATCGATACTGCTGTCAAAACTGCCGAAACTGGTTACATTCAGCGTCGTTTGATAAAGGCTATGGAGTCCGTAATGGTGCACTACGACGGCACCGTAAGAAACTCAGTCGGCCAGCTCATTCAGTTGCGTTACGGAGAGGACGGTCTCTGTGGAGAAACCGTAGAGTTCCAGAATCTACCGACCATCAAGCTCAGCAACAAGGCGTTCGAGAAGAAATTCAAGTTCGATCCGAGCAACGAAAGGTACCTGAGGAGAATTTTCAGCGAAGATATTGTTCGTGAAATGATGGGCTCTGGAGAGGTCATCTCCGAATTAGGTAAATAACTTTTTTAAATTCAATATTTTAATTAAAGTGTGTATTGTCATCAAATAATGAAATCCTTTATTATCCAAAACAGAACGAGAATGGGAGCAGTTGAACAAGGACCGAGCAGCTTTACGAGAAATATTCCCCAGTGGTGAATCAAAGGTCGTATTACCCTGCAATTTGCAACGTATGATCTGGAACGTGCAGAAGATTTTCCATATCAACAAGCGAGCACCTACTGACTTGAGCCCGATGCGCGTAATTCAGGGTGTAAAAGATCTACTAGAAAAATGTATCATCGTGGCTGGCGAGGATCGTCTGAGTAAACAGGCCAACGAGAACGCTACACTGTTATTCCAGTGTCTCGTGCGTTCCACGCTCTGCACAAAATGCGTGTCCGAAGAATTCCGCCTTTCCAGCGAAGCCTTCGAGTGGCTGATAGGAGAAATCGAGACAAGGTTCCAACAGGCACAGTGTTCGCCTGGCGAGATGGTGGGTGCCTTGGCTGCCCAGTCTCTTGGAGAACCGGCCACTCAGATGACACTGAACACTTTCCATTTCGCCGGTGTGTCGTCGAAGAACGTAACACTTGGTGTACCCAGATTGAAGGAAATTATTAACATCAGTAAGAAGCCTAAGGCTCCCTCCCTAACGGTCTTCCTTACCGGAGCCGCAGCCAGGGACGCTGAGAAGGCTAAGAACGTTTTGTGTCGACTCGAGCACACGACTTTAAAGAAGGTCACGGCCAACACTGCGATCTATTACGATCCGGATCCGCAGAACACCGTTATCTTAGAGGATCAGGAGTTCGTCAATATCTACTACGAAATGCCGGACTTTGATCCCACCAAGATCTCGCCCTGGCTATTGCGTATTGAGCTGGATCGTAAGAGGATGACAGATAAGAAGTTGACTATGGAACAGATCGCTGAAAAGATCAATGCTGGATTTGGTGACGACTTGAACTGCATCTTTAATGATGACAACGCCGAGAAACTGGTGTTGCGTATTCGTATCATGAACACCGAGGAGAGCAAGTTCACGGATACCAGTGAGTTTGAGGAAGGCGTCGATAAGATGGAGGACGACATGTTCCTTCGTTGTATCGAAGCCAACATGCTCAGTGACATGACCCTCCAAGGTATCGAGGCCATCGGCAAAGTTTATATGCACTTGCCACAGACAGACGCTAAGAAGAGAATCGTTATCACAGAGTCGGGCGAGTTCAAGGCTATCGCCGAGTGGCTGCTGGAAACTGACGGTACGAGCTTGATGAAAGTACTCAGTGAGCGAGACGTAGACCCGGTGAGGACCTTCTCTAACGACATCTGCGAGATCTTCCAAGTACTGGGTATTGAGGCTGTGCGAAAGTCGGTCGAAAAAGAAATGAACGCTGTGTTGCAGTTCTACGGTCTTTACGTAAACTACCGGCATTTGGCCTTACTTTGTGACGTCATGACAGCCAAGGGTCATCTTATGGCCATTACACGTCATGGTATTAACAGACAAGATACTGGAGCTCTTATGAGATGTTCGTTCGAGGAAACCGTCGACGTGTTGTTGGATGCAGCTTCTCACGCCGAGGTCGATCCTATGAGAGGTGTGTCTGAGAATATTATCATGGGACAGCTGCCGCGTATTGGTACTGGATGCTTCGATCTGTTACTCGACGCGGAGAAGTGCAAACAAGGTATCGAGATCCCTATGGCCGTGGGTGCGAACATCATGGGAGGAACAGGAATGTTCTTCGGAAACGCTGCCACGCCAAGTATGAGTCCTCAGATGACGCCTTGGATGGGAGTTGGAGCCACGCCAGGTTATGGAGCTGCAGGCATGTCTCCCAGTCTTGGCAGCGGCATGACACCGGGAGGTCCTTGCTTCTCGCCATCCGGACAGTCCGATGCTTCTGGTATGTCGCCAGCGTACTCCGCGTACTCACCGCAACCTGGAAGCCCAGGAAGTCCGGGGCCAAGCATGAGTCCATATCCAATGTCACCGGCTGGCGGAGCTTCGCCGAGCTATTCGCCAACGTCACCAGCTTACTTACCGACATCTCCAAGCATGACACCGTCGAGTCCAAATTATTCTCCGACGAGTCCAACATATTCGCCAACCAGTCCAAATTACTCTCCGACGAGCCCCAGCTATTCACCTACCAGCCCAAGCTACTCGCCGACGAGTCCAAGTTATTCTCCAACGAGCCCAAGCTACTCTCCAACCAGCCCCAGCTATTCACCGACGAGTCCAAGCTACTCGCCGACCAGTCCAAGCTATTCACCAACGAGCCCCAGCTATTCACCAACGAGTCCAAGTTACTCTCCTACCAGCCCGAGTTACTCGCCAACGAGCCCTAGCTATTCACCAACGAGCCCGAGCTACTCACCTACCAGTCCGAGTTACTCACCAACGAGTCCTAGCTACTCGCCGACAAGCCCCAGCTATTCCCCTACCAGTCCCAGCTATTCACCAACCAGCCCAAGCTATACACCAGCGTCGCCATCTTACTCGCCTACCTCGCCCTCTTATTCCCCTTCATCGCCACAGTACTCACCAGCCTCACCAAGCTACTCGCCCTCATCGCCCAAGTACTCTCCAACCAGTCCCAGCTACTCGCCTACCTCGCCCTCGTTCGCCGGCACCTCACCTCAGTACACACCAGCGAGTCCGACGTATTCGCCCACCAGTCCCACTTACTCTCCGACCAGTCCAAGCTACTCTCCCAGCTCACCGCAGCACAGCGGCGGCAGCACTAAGTACTCGCCCAGTAGTCCTAACTACTCGCCGACGAGCCCGACATATTCGCCGACTAGTACCAAGTACTCACCCACGAGTCCGACATACTCACCGACGAGCCACAGCTACTCACCTACGAGTCCAAGCTACTCGCCTACGAGTCCGGCTTATTCGCCACAGGTTCCAGGTTATTCGCCGACGAGTCCGACTTATTCAGCAGCCTCGCCTACCTACGAAACAGACGATAACTGAGCGAGTTCTGGAGATTAGGGGTGAACGCGTTATAGTTTCGTATGATTTATTAGTTTATTTTGCGCTCATGGAATTCATTTGGCAAACGCTCAGGAGTTTGTTACTCGAGTTTGTTTGTCGCTACGATACTGTTGAGTACTGTAAGAAACAATTGAGTTTGTACGTGAAATAATGAAATTTATCGTTTGTTTGAATACACCAGAGCGGATATAGTTTCCTTTTAGCGGTAACAGAGTGTTTGAACAATCTGCAACAAGCTTACGTTAATTTCTAACGATGTATATGAATTATTTGAAATTTACTTTGAATCATTACTTTAAATTTAAATATGAAATAAATCAGAACTTGCAAACTCAATCATTTACATTTAGATTAAAAATAAGAATCAACTCGCTCGTTTACACCGCAGTGAGACTGCAAGGTCACAAAGTATATTTTGCGTAACCATACGCAAACTTATTTTGCAGCATCTGAATATTCCAAAGATACAGGGTTCTCTTATTTGTTTACAAGTATTCCCTATTAATTTGATATTACTTCAATTCTTCGTTAGGCAAAATTTTTAGAGTTTATTTTCGATTATGTAAGTACTTAGCTTCAAGTTCTTCATGGCTAATATCTGTAAACAAATAACAGACGATTTGTGTTTAAAATTTGTAATTGCATAATTTAAGAAAGAGATGGTTGTTCCTGCGGTATCGCTATGATTGAGTAGCTGGTTTAAAAAGTAAAAAAAAATCAACTTCATATTTCCTTAGACGTATTATTCGTTACGAATCTTTCAAGTTTTACTTCTTCTTTATGTATTATAAAAAAATTTCTTGAAGCCTTACAACTAGATTATTTAATTTAGAAAGTATATACCGAAAAGATAAACTTTTATACAATCAAGGACCAGCATGTAACTTTGCGTTAGGTATGTTATAGATTTAAGCGATGATCATATTATTAAATAAGGAATTTATAAAAACAACACAAATCTAAACGAAAATACAAAAAAAATCGAACTTTTGTTTTATTTATTATGTAGCTGGAATTCGCTTATACCAACATCCTTCGCTGAGATTATTACGAGCCCCCGTGGCTAACATGTCTCGTTGAAGGGGCGATAGAAATTGTAACCACAAACTTTATGCAATAGTGTCGTTGCCATCGACGACATGCACCGATGATTGATAACTGAGAGAGTAGATAATGTCACTTATATTTTATAAAATTATTATCTTATATCGAGAAAAAAGAAAGTGTGTCGAACTAAAAAAAATATCAAAGAACGAAAAAACATTTAAAAAACTTTAAACTTGTTTGCTGTCTGTTCGGATTATACCAACTAGTTGCAATTTGTGCCTGTATAGGGTAAAGAGTATTCATTTAAAATGGTTTCTACATATTATAACTGAAACAATTCTTCGTTTTTCTTTCGACGAAATCAAGACTTAGGCGATTACTCTTGGAATTTTCCCGATCGATCAATGATTGGAGAAAAATTAATCGGGAGACTGATGAAGCGGATCGAAAAAATTTTTTATCGTAATTTACGAATTTTTACAGCATTTAAGTTCTATATAGTATTTAAAGCATTGTAAAATATATATTTATGAAAATATAAAAAAAAGCTACAGAGAATCGTGTTGACATGTTTTCACTTGATCCTTGCTATATCCTTTTGTAGTTCTATGATTTAATGTGGTGATTCTTTGCATATATATGCCTATGTTGTAGTTTTAAGTAAATAATAGTTATCTATATCATGTCGCTGCATATTATGTTGCATCGCTAATGAAAACGATACAGATTTTTGTTACATCGTGTGCTTTTGTTTTACCGCGGTATTGATTATAGTAGAAAACAATAGAATGAACAGAACAGTATACAATACAATTTTCCATTAACATTTGTTGATTTTATTATTTTGTATTAAAATAGTACAAGTATACAAATTATTAATCGATTGCATTTCAGGAAAACGGCATTCAAAGTATCCGCAAAACAATAGCGCATCTACGCAAGCGATAAAAAGAAAAACCGCCTCATCGCAATACAATCCTAATCGTCACCTCTCGAAAACTCATCGATCTTAAGAAAGTCCACTTGCATAGCACTTGAATATTATACTCCAAAGTTCCGTCTACATAGCGAAAAAGGCGCGTCGTCGCATTTGCGGGTCTTCTCAGCTCTCGCTCTCTCCACGCGTGTCTGCAGTGTGCTGTGATTATTCCGAACTATCGGGTTACCCGCGACTAGGCGTCGTCGCAAACAACCGGTCGCGGGACTTTAGTATAGAGCAATAGATTTTAGTTAGCTCGTAGATGTAGAGTAGAGAGTCTGAATATGCGCGACAACATCCCGCTGCTGCCACGGAAGGATACGGGCCTCTCGCTACTTTTTGCTACCCTCTGTGTCGTCGATATTTTCGGGGTGTTTCCAATCATCACTTTGCCAAGAGCCATCGTTCAGTGCGGTGAGAACAGGAGAAAAGGGCAGTGACCCGTGAGGAATCGCGTGGAAAGATTATACTTGTTGACGCGGTTTTAGTGATTCTTTCGTTTTGCTTGTTAAATTTTTATTTTATATTTTTCCGATGACGAGTTTAGCATGATTTTGTTTAGTGTCTATATAAACAATATCGTATGATAATTATAAAAAAATCAAAGTTTTATCATTGCGTGTTCAGGTTGGCTTGGAATACCGTTGGTATTTGTAGTTTTTGGCTTTCAAATCTACACCGCATCGCTGCTTGGTAAATCATGGAACATCGCGACCATAATCGATCCGTCGATTTCGCGAAAAAATCGGTAAGACGTAGCTGAATTTTGAATTGAAACTCCATTCAATTTTGAATTTTTCATATAATTTTTTATTCAGCTATCCATTGGCCGCTGTAACAGAACTGACTTTAGGTCAACGCGCAAGTAAATGGGTAGCGATATTACTAGACGTGACTGTTTTCGCAGGCGGTATACCTAACTTATTGGTAGGTATGTAAATGTATAATCCTTTTTCTTAAAAAGAAAAAATTAAACGCTATATTATGAAAATGTTGGTTAAGAAGAATATTTACCTTTACAATATCTCAGCGTCGCATAATTTACAACTCTTCGGCCTGAAAGTATCGCAGATGCAATTCAATCTCTCCTTCTGCTACTGGCTGCTGGTGGTCGGGATTCTGTTATGCCCAGTCATGTGGCTCGGAAGTCCACGAGACATGAAGTGAGTAAGTTAGAGAGTAAACCAGTATTCATCAACATATATACACATTTTCTTATTTATATCGATTATATGCATATAACGCGTGTGTGTAATGAAAGAGTATTACTCGGATTACTTATGCAAAGTTTGTTTCTTTAGATGGGTAGTGACGATTTCTGTCTGCGCCGTTTCCACTACAGCTTTGCTCATTTGGTGGTCCATCATAAACGATCATAGACCGATAGATTACTTACCGGTTCCGACCTCACCGTCGTGGGACACTTTCATTTCGGGGTGATCATATTACAATTTTTTTTTCTTACAATATATCACAAGATTGTAGATTTTATTTTTTTTTTCGTTATATTAATGACGAAAAAATCTTTCAAAGGTACGGTATATTAGCGTTTCAATTCGACGTTCACCCAACAATCATGACAGTTCAGGTGGACATGAAAAATCCCAAACACATCAATAAGGCAGTCATCTTCTCCTTCATGAGTAAGTATATATAACATCTTATTACAAAATCATAATTATCTACAAATAAGAAAAAAAAGTAAATTCGATTTTCCTTTTAACTTTGTTAAAAAGTCAGCGGCTCATTGTTTGCGGTGACAGCAGGCTTAGCCGTTTGGCGATACGGCGGCAGTACGAGCGCAAACATTCTCCAGGTGATGCGTCCAGGTATCTTGGTCCAGATGGCTGTCCTGATATCTGCAGTGCAGCTGTGTTTGTCCAGTGCCATCGGACATTCCGCGCTTTTCCAGCACCTAGAGGATCAGCTTCGAGTTAAGTCTTGTACGTTCAAGTGTCTGACTACATCCAACTGTCACTACTACTGCAAATGCATTAATTATTTCGCACTGTAATTATGATTAATAAATTGATGACTTACAGCGTTCGGCTGGAAGCGATGCGCGATGCGTTCGGCAGTTGTGTTTCTGGGGGTAGCATTGGGTGAGTCAGTACCACGGTTTGACATCGTTATGTCGCTGATCGGCGGTACTCTTGTCGGACCCCTTGTCTTCGTCTTGCCGCCACTAATGTATGCGAAAGCTCGAGCTCTTCGCAACACGACTCTTCGTCGAAGTTCTGCGCCAGAGTATCTTTGCTCAGGACCCGAGAGACGAGCCGGACTTGGCGCTCGTGAACTTTTTTCTGATCCGCGAGTTCATTCCAGGTATATAGTTATATTTTTTATTTTTCTTATGCACAGTATTAGTTGCAATTTAAATTGTTTGTTGATAAGATAATATATCATTTTATCGTGAATGTAAAAATGTTGAATTTTTTGCTATCCTAGATCTACACATTACGGCTTTCGCAACGGCGACGAGGACAAAAATGACGGCTACTCTTTTATCTACTATGAAGATGACGACCAACTGGAGATGAACCCATACACTGAGAGTGAGGAATATGTATCCAATAACGATTACGGTGCGATAAAAAAACACGGCGATGCTGTGGAACTATGCAGGACTGGAAGTCTACCTGTTATGGTTGATGCCAGTCGGCCGTCTATCAAACCGCCAAGGTACTACATTATTTTATAATTTTACGTTTACTCTCAGCCTTGTATATAGTCAATATTATTATATGAATCAATTTTTACTGATTACCTTTTACAGAAGACAAGAGGCGTTACCGAGTCCAAATGCGAATAGGCCCAGAAAATTTTGCACAAAGCAAAGAATGATCGATTGGTTTGGATACTGTATAGCTATCATAGGATTACTCATTACTGTCTCGTCGACTTACATAAATATCAGAAATACCATAACATATGTTAAATTTATACCTCCGTGCATCGTCAATGCGACAGTTAATATTCCAGGATTGAGTTAAATATTGCTTTTGTTGTAAACTATAGTTGTTATCATAAATTTTTATAAATACGTTGTTTATAAGGTATACCATATTAATATAATATTAACGTATGTTTTTTTTTAAAGTATGTATGTTCTTTTTAAGTAGACAATACAAAATTAATTTTCATTATATTTATAAATTTGTTTAATAAAATTATAATGAAAAATAATCTTAATTAAAATGACAAAAAATATTATTGAATTACTGTCAGAATTACACCCATAATTATTCATTAATAATTTGAAATTCGCGCCTGTGCACTAGTCGCGAGAAGTAAGTCGCGAGCGAAAGCCGTGAATCCGAATGCGCGCGCAGCCGCTCAGTCTCGCGCCGCCTACCGCTGGCACCGCTCTGTTCCCCGACCACTTTGTGCGGCTATAAAAGCGAGCGAGCGTCTGCCGAACGCTCAGTCGCGCTTGGTGACTCGGTGGAGACACATCTTCCTTGGGAGCTGGTGCAACAGCTCGAATAAGGACAAGGATAGCTCGAGAATAGGTTTTCGAGAACGAACCCGTTTTTAACTCCTTACTCGTTGTTTCGTGATTCAGTCGCGCTTAGTCTTATGGCAAGAGCATGTCTACTCCTGCATGAGTGAAGCCTCAACTAGTAGAGAACGGTGACTCATGAGACGACTCCAGTTACCTCCGGGAACTGGAGGCGATTTGTCTGTTAGTTTTTTACTAGTATCTTGATCACTTGATGCAGACAGATGGCGCTGTGCATAAAAAGTGCGAGCCCCGCCCCCAATCTGTATACCATCAGGCGCTCGCCGCAGAACTGCGAGTTCCGCCCCCCACTTTTCGACCAACTCTGCGCTCTCATTGGCTGGCGCGGTCTGTAGCGATACCGCAAATCTCGCGCCGCCGAATTGCGAGCGGTCGACAGAGTGGGGCAACGGGGTTATATAAGGGTGTGAGGAACGCTGTGAAATCAAAAAGCATCAGCTTCTCGAGCAAAGCAGATCTCCTTAGTAGAACCTAGTGAGCAGTGAAAAAAATGCATTGTGTTATCCCTGAGAGTTTTGGCTCTTTGGAGCATCGCCCAGAGAACCAGGTTAGTTGCGAAGATGATCCTCTAGTGAAGTCATCTGACCCCGGCTACGAGGCGGATGTCTCGGCGACGTCTTCGGATGAAGTCGAGGAGGATCTTCCATCTGGCTCATGCAAGGGGATCGTCGAGGTACAGCCGGAGATGAAGTGGCGCATGCAGGCGCACAAGGTATTCATCAACTGTGACTGCAAACTCGACTCCCACAACCGTGAGTACCATTCGTTTCGAACTCTGCCCTACGGGTACGCTGAGGCAAGGCAACAGCCTCTAGAGGGACGACTCCTCCGGTCGGAACCGAGAGTCCTGAAGAAGCAACTCCAAGAGGCGGTTGACAAGGTGAAGGCCAAATCCGAGAGGAGTCTCCCCAAGAGGATTGTGTGCACCTTGCCGTACTTTGTGCCTCTAGGAACACCGCAACAGAGGAGGCAGAGAATGTTTCCGAAGGAATACGCCAGTTCCAACTATCACCGAAGATGGAACAAAAAGTGGGAGTAAGCTGAAGGAGGAGGTATGGTAATCCTGGAGGTGCTGTTTGGATCGGCAGCCTGGAATAGCTGCTTTTATAGTTTTGTATTTATTAACAAACAGCCCTTTTCAGGGCTACCAAAATTCTTACAAAGAGCGACTATGTCGTTAATAAAAGAGTGATACCCGTCAACCCATTCCTCCGTTTCTTTTTGAGGCACTCTGATACGAGTGTGAGATGTGTATGTGTTTTGCACTCGTAATGCGGCCGTGTAAATAATTTACACGTCGGTCTCAAGCCCGATAAACGCAGAGAGCAAGTGTTTTTTTAAAATAAAGATTTGATTTAATTCTTGTCATGTTTTAATTTATTTAATATTTTAACTTTTGATATACTTTTTACAAAGTAACATACATTTATTATAACAAACGTATTTATCATAATTTATTTAAAATAAATAGAAACGAATTCTGATAAGTACATAATAACGTTACTTTTGAATAAATATGAACATTAATCATTTTTTTCTACAAAAAACAGTATAAATCAAATAACACAGTACATTTATAGCAGGGCGAATAGCAGCACCCTTAATTCAAGTAAATAATAACTTTTACAAACAATTAAATTATAAATAAAATACACGAAAAATACAAATATTTTTAAACACCCACATACCTAGCTTTTAATAGCTTGCTACCGGCATTTTTACATACGAGTCTAATAAAAAAATCATGACCACTAGTGAAAGTTTGAAAATTTTCGGCCTTTAAACTAACCTTGAACGCGTGTCTTGGCCCTGCTAGTCCTTCGAGTTTCCACATGCCATCTTCACGGATGAGTAGTAACTCGTTCGTCGCAGGAACAACGTCGAGCGCAAAAATTCGAGAGTCCGGAAGATGGTACTTTTGCAGGTCGTTCCAGGTTTCGAAGCGAGCCAGGAGCATCTGCGACTTGAGCCTTGTCGCGATCCACACGACGCCGCTGAGAGTTGATAGAGAAGCTTGAGTTATTCCTGGAGCTCGAACACCTGGAAAAACCAAGATTTATTACATTTTATTTGTTTTTAAACTAAGATCGTTTTTATTATTCAAGAAATGTGTAGAAGTAAAAAAAAGTAACTTCATCGTAAATTAAGTAGAAAACTCCAAGTTTAGTAAGACAAGTTAAATGATATTATGTATATATGTGATACGTTGAAGATGAGACAGTTAAAGAAACGTTCTAATTGATACTTACTGGTCGCTATATCAAACGAATTTCTTATGTAGTCGTACATATAAATTGTTATTCTACTTCGTGGACCTGAGCTGACTTGAACAACAAGAGGGACGTCGTCAATCGATAGCAGTTGGTTTACTAAAACTCCTGCAGAGTTTGAGGTGATTTTTAAAGAGTACCTGTTCTGCCCATTGCACTCTACTTCAGATAGACTTATCAAAATGCAATTGCCTAATTTATGGAAGTTTATAGACGTATTAGGCACCGAACTTGACATTTCAGGAGTTGATACAACATTCTCTTTGACATATTCAAATTTATCCCAATACTTTGCTTGTCCTAAAATAAAAAGTACATCGTTTTTAGATGATAAAATAATATTATAATAACAGAGATATCAATTTATAAATTGTTCTTACGTTTCATCGTCTGTTCAACTGCAATAGCAAATGGTTTAAGATACGTCAGTTTTTTCATAGCAGGTGCAAGAGTTTCATTTATCAAATTAATTTTCGATGATTTGACTTCTTGAAACATTCCCTTAACATCAAGATCTCCCATTACTTGTAAATTACCACTAAAAACTACTTTTGACTTTATTCGCTGAACTGGTTCTTGTTTTTTCAATAAATTATTCGTGAAATCCGTTAAATTAATGTCATTAATTAGGCCGTCGACTATGAGCGATGGGGCGTGCAATGATCCGTTTATGACTTTTGGCGCTGTGATGATTTGATCGCCGGTTTTCAATAGACACTCTTCTAATTTCTTACCCATTACTGTACCGTTCACACTACAGAAAGTAAATTAATGATGTATAATTAACGACATAAGAATAATGTTTATACAAGCAAGCTTTTTTTTACTTACTATACTAGGCGCGCATTTAGATAATCAAACGTTTTTCTTCCTCTGATGATTGTAAGCTTCTCGTCATTAGATGGTATGAAAGTGTCTTTTGCCCATTCACTGAAATTCATGCCCTTTAAATTTCTCACTGTCAATTCGTCGATAACTTTTTTACCGGTAACGTGATTGGTATCAACGTCATGTCTCGCAACATCGGAGGATAAATTTAAATTATTCATGTTTCCGAGCAGCGTGAGATTATCTAAAACATAAAATAACATTGTTATGGTCGGCTAATTC
>UCQR01037668.1:46810-68154 GCA_900474235.1 Cecidostiba semifascia | reverse complement strand
GAATCGGACAGCAGCAACAGCAGCAGCAGCCAGATGGGCCCCACACTCGAACGCGCGCCAGATGGGCAGGTGCCCTGCGACGACACGGCAGCATTGCACGCACTGCACGAAAACCCATTCGAGTGTGTAGATATATATGTATATGCACATACAGCGCACACACGACGAATTTTTATATACCGCATATATATCAAGGAAATTTATGCAGCCCGTCCGGCTTTTCCGGCGCTGGGCTCTTTAAATTCATAAAGCTTGTGTGTGTGTTTTTTAACGCCGACGCGGAGAGCGTATGTCGCGTTTTCATATGTGTGTGTGTGTTTGTATAGATACGATTGTTTATCGAGAAGCTAATCTATAAACGATTTAACGTTTAACTCTCGAATCGTCTGCGAAAAAAAAAGTAATAAAAGTAGGCGAAGTGTATAATACACAACAATATAAGGTCAGAGAGAAGATGAGAATAAGTCTGGTGTCGTCGCTTGGTATATACGCTGCCTGGCAACAGGCAGGTATGTAAATTAGCGCACATTTTTATTATACCCGACAATGCTTTCTCGCCCCCCCGAAAGGAACCGTTAAAGTTAAAACCTGCTGCTGCTGCTGCTGCTGGTGTGTGTCTCTTTCTCGCTCATATACCTATGTACGTATATACCGTGGGGTAAAAATTGCGTAAAAAAGGAGAGCGAGACGAAGAATGAGAAAAAGAGAGCGCCGATTCCCATAAGCTGGGCTGCATCTCCCTCGTGCGATTATTTTCGCGAGCGCGATTCCTTTTCACTATATAGCTGTATATAGTGTGTAATACACTTTGATACACACGCTCGCACCCCAACACGCATGCGTGATGCTGGGGATCTTTCTCTCTGCTCTCTTTTTTAAGGTTCATGGGAATCGATTTCGGGAGTATAGAGACTGTGCGAACCTGAGGGGCATTGACGTGTGTTGTATACACTACTTTAGAGGAAAAGAAAAATCCACGGGCTAATTGGCTCAATCGACGGATTAATATAATATCCAATATAGCCCTCTCATACATCGTAATAGCCACACGCGATCCTCGTGTTATATACCTTTATTATTTGCCCACATCAATAATATCATATGCGCTGATAGTATAATTGAACGGATCATTTGAATTTCACTAAATGCGACCTCGAAAAGCGGCTCACTCAGCGCGATTCATGCGCCGATCGAGCGAAACGACATCAGTAGGCCAGACAGACAGACATTCACACACGCGATCAACAGCCGCGAAAAGGCCCCAATCATCGCGCTCGCGCGCAATAATATACTACTTATACACAAGAATAAGAAAACCGCCGAGGCATGACCGTGTACATAATATAACAAGTGCGGCTTATAAACTCATATTATATCCCCCGACGAGAGAGAGAGAAAGAGAGCGCCTATATACTCTTCTCCTTGTGTTATTTCATTAAACGAACACGCCCGGCCCGTTTAAAGGCTCCATTAACCGATCGTCCACTATATACAAGTATATATGTATAGAGAGTGCCAACTCGACCTCAGGTGCGCCCGCGCGCGCGCGAGTTTCACCTGTTTCTCTCTGTCTCTCGCGCTGTTTCCCGTATGCCGTGGCAGGTGCAGCTCTTTACGACTATATATCTATATATAGCCTCTACACTGCAGCCTTCCTGTGTTATTTTCGTCGCCCACTATAAATATATACAGATATAGTCCCACGCTACACACACTCTCTCTCTCTCTCTCTCGTAGCGCAGTAATTACTAGTCGAGATAAAGTAAAAAACTGCGTATGGGTCGTTATCTCCGTCATTGTGTCTCTCTTTTTCTGCTTCCTTGACCGAGTTTCTTGAAGAAAGAAAAAACGGCTATTGTCGCGTGAGAACGCGTAGTCTCATCGCCTACTATACGCTATCTCCGCCTCCGGCCTTTGACTGTCGTCGCGAGAGCTGTCGTTAAAGACTATAACGGATATGCGTGTGTGTGTGTGTGTCCTTTTAAAGGCGAGGGTGGACGGTTGGTGTATAACGTCGTCGTCGCGCGCAACGTCTTTCTGCGGGATGTGGGTTAGTGGAGTTCTTTCTCTGCCTCTGCTCTTTTCGAGACTTACGATTATCGGTTATTAATTCAACGTATAATTCGCCTCTTTCGACTCCAAAATTCCGCAAACAACATCATAATATGATCGTAATCTACAACGACTTTTCTTTCTATGCTTTACAGAGATGCTCAAGTGGACGGTGTCTCGGTCGCTGTCAACGGCGAGCTCGACCCCCCATGGACCCGGTGGTGGTAACAGCACCACCACCACCACCACTACTACTGGTAACAACAAGTCCATCAGTACTACGGAACGAAGACCGTTTCGCGATCTTTCCAACACTCCACCGGCCGCCTCGAGCTCATCCAGAAGATCATCCTCTCGGATGGTGAGCAACAGCAACGTGATGGTAGACGGTGGACGCACACCAAAGAGGACACCGTCGCGACGCCGACGCTGCAGGAGTCACGGCAGCGACTTGCGCGGTTACTTTCAGGTAAGACTCTTTTCCTCTCTACTTCTTGATGCCTCCCTTTTAAGTGTAAAGCTCCGAAAAGTAAAATCAAACTCGTTATTATAGTCGACGAAGCCGAACCTGCGCTCGGGCAAGCGTCAGTCCCTCTCGCAGCGCAGCAACTCGCCGGTAATCGAGAGCTTCTACCAGAGCACGCCGCGTGTCGACTCGGACATTGGTCCCCTCACGCTCTTCACACACCAGCCACACTGCCACCTCAGCAGCTCCACCAGCCTAACGCTGCCGCAGAACATCCTCAACGAGGCTCGAGTCAACAACCTCCAGTCCCACGTCTCGGACTTCTTCCAGCAGATCAGCATGGCTACGAGTCCTGAAGACGTGATGGAGAGCGAGAGTCTACCATTTGCCAGCAGGAGGTACGCCCTGGCGAAGGAGCAACATAGGCATACACCATGTCTGCCGAAGTTGGCCAGGATCGGTAAGCTCAATGCCAGGAACAAGACGCCCTATCACACGAAGCTCCAGATGGGCGTCAGGGAGATGGAGGTCGACGCTGAGGTCAGGCAGACACCACTTGCTGGTAAGCTTTTAGGACTGAAGCTTCTGGATCAGGACAGACCCATGTACGAAAACACGGACAACACCGTGACGGAGGTGCTCAACAGGTTCGTGTATATACCGTTATATTATAGAAATAGCTGTAGACTCTACTGAAGCGATGTAAGCGATATACCCCCCCGAGGGTGTATATAAAAAAAGAATAACCTCAAAGGGTTGCCTCTAAACCCTTTTCGCCACGGGCGGTCGGATTGCTATTATACACAATCTATATATCTATACCCTTATATATTAAACGTGCGTCTATAATTTTTTCTTCTAAAATTTCACCTCCATCAGGGAGCAGGAGAGCAGCAGCTTCAAAAGCGTCGCTGAGATCCTGCTGAAGGACTCGGAGGAACGTCGCAAGCTCCTCGAACCCAAAGAAGACGAGGAGCTGCACGTATACGAGACGATAGCCGAGAGTCCATCGGACAAAGAGAAAGCGCCGCACAACGATAGCAGCGTATCATCGGCGAGTCAGCTCCTGGAAAATCCGTCACCCGTGTCCTGGGCATTTTGCTCGCCGTCCTCGGATCTCGAGGGCGAGTTTACGCTCAAGAGGCAACGAGGCATCAGACGCAAGCGACAGGCGAACAACAAAGCCGGTGACGGCGGAGTTTCGGGCAACAAGAGGGCCAAGAGAGGAGAACCGCTACCGTTTATCGAGGCGGTCAACAGGCACGTTAAGAGGCTAGCCCTGGAGACCGATTTAGACTCGTCGATGATGGAAGAGGACAAGTGTACGGAGAAGGAAGACGAGGCGAAGATGGAACCGATGCAGATTAACGATCCACCGGTACAACTCAGCGTCACCGATACCCTCCTTCAACCGGAGAGTCGAGGCAAAGCTACGACGACGAACAGCAACGTCTGGGACACGGATAGTCCGAAATCTTCGCTACTCGACTCGTTCGCCACGACGACGACGACGACGACGACTTCGGCACTGGGTACACCCGAGACACCATTAGTAGCGACGGTACGACGATGCCTTAAGTACAGCCCAGAGACACCCGCCGCCGCCACGACGACGTCGACGTGCTTCATCAGAGGCTCGATCGAAATCGAGTGCTCCGCCCAGGCCGAGGAGATACACGTTAAGAGTGAGTGTCTTGACCTCGTTTTCTTTTTTCTTCTCTCTCTTTCTGATGATGTGCAGGCGCATGCATCGATTATTGGCAACATTTTGATGTCGCGACACGCTATTTTCCGCTAGGATGAAAGTGCAATTTGAAGGAAAAAAAAGTTAATGCACGCATAACCGTGTGTCGCGCGCATTATGCAAATCCTCGACGCTGTTTTATTTTTTGCGATGGGGACGCACAAGAGCTTCGAAAACTACTCTCTCTCTCTCTCCGCGAAATTTCACGCGCGGTACATTTTTAACAAACTCTCCTCTTCTTCTTGTTTTTTTTTTTCTTTAATGTATAGGTATACGCGTATACTCGGCCTTCAAGTATAGGATCGGGTTTTAAAGAGACTGTTGGTAGCCAGGGAAATAGCGCCGTAAATTTACATGTCTTAGATGCGATTAGCATACGAAAGCAAGGGCCGGCGGCGAGAGGTGTCCGCTCCTCTCTCTCTCTCTCTCTCTGAAAAGGGCTACTTTTTTCGCGAGAGCGTCGTCCTTGAGATGAGAGAGAGAGAGAGAGAGAGACTCTTTTTAACATAATCTCATTGAGCTCGCGCACCCCTATACTTTTTTTTCCTTTACCAGTTTCGCCTCCCATTGTCGCCGCCTCTTCCTCTCTAGAAATCCATTTATCTTTTTCTAAATCAGCCACACACAGTAGCTCATTTGCATCTCTCCGCGAGAGCAGCTCTATTGATTAACTTTAATTATGCAAATATCTCGAGTTAGGCCGTCGTTTTATCGTCGCAACTTTTTCTCACGAGAGTAAGTATAGCGCGCGTCATCCCCGCCGCGCTCTTTTTCTTTTTCAATAAACCAGCAGCAGCAGCAGCAGCCGCAACATCGTCCCCCACACGCTAGCAATCGATCACATAGCACAGTGCGCTTGGTAGTGGTAGGTATATAAGGGGGCTCCGGTGGCCCGGGTCTACAGCCCTGCAGCGGCGGCGTCGGCGCGGCGGACATGCGCCCCCGCAAGTACAAGCTCTCTCTCTCTCTCTCTCTCTCTCTCTCTGCAAGCTCGGCGTCGCTGATGCTACTCCTCAGTCCGTCCGACCGTGCACCAGTAACCCACAGAGCTGCTGCTCCGCGGTTCGCGATTTCGGTTAGTAGGCCCGAAAAGTATATATAGTAGTGGTGTATGTGTGTGTGTGTGTCTCTATCTGTGTTGATGCAGTGCCTCTTTCCAGTGCGACAAGTGCAACTAATAGTCTGTGTGTGTGTGTGTGTGTGTGAAGCTTCGTTGTTACAACGGGATCTGTATATTATTGTTGTTGTTATTCTCGAGGAAGGGCTATATATATACATTGGCAGCGTTCCATAATATAGCCTCCTTCTCGCGAATTCGAAATTACTGCTGCTGCATCGACACAAAAAAGTATACAGCATACACACATCTCGCGCGGAGAGTATAGCGCGCTCTTAATCATCCTAAATCTGTGTATACATACAAGTAGTACATGTACACTAACTCGAGTCGATCGTCGGATTAGCTTCCGCGACAATAAAAGCCGCGACTATATTAGCCGTCGAATTAACGGGAACGAGTGTCGGGTATTAAAAGTATACAGTGTGTATATAACAGATTGATGGGTTATTGATCATCACGCGCCGTCGCGCATCCCGGCAGTGCAATGCAGCCGGGGAGTAGATAGTCTCTACGAGTACCGCATTGGTCGGCCGCGAGTAGTGCGTGCCGAGATATGTTCCGGCGCAATCTCTTATCGGCTCGCTTATATTTTTCTCTCTCTATCTCTTATTCCTCGCGATTCATTTTATATAATAATATAATATACAGTTGCGCAATCGCGACCAATGCGTTTACGTAACTGTCACACTTTTCCGCATTTATATAATCGAGGATAATAATAATAATAATATTAAACCATCGAAAAATCTTCAGTAATAAGGTGCAGGGATCTGCGTCGCGCGTACGAGGGTCCGATCCACGCTTACGTCAAGGCGAGCGTGAAGGACCCGCTGAGCGGCGAGGGTTGCGTCAAGAGAACAGCGGTGCATCGGGCAACGCCGAATCCCCTTTTCCAGGAGACACTCGTATTGCCCTATCCTCAAAGTCATCAGCCAGTGCAAACCAACAACTTTTACAACAACAACAATAATAATTGCGCGGCCAAACAGGTCTCGCTCGACATCGCCGTCTGGCATCGGGATCGCAGGGCAAGGTGAGTTTTTTTTTTCTTCTTCTTCTATTACAATATCTCATATTTTTGTGCGACTATAATTTCTCTTATAATTATACGAGAGAGTAGTATAGTGTCGAGTTGAGAAGTGCTGCCAGTAGTTTCTTTCTATTTTTTTTCTCTCGGCAATTAGCGCACTTTCTCTCGGCCAAATTTTCTGCTTTATACGAGCTGCTGCACTGATATTCTTATAAGCTAGCTTTAATACACATCACCACCGACGATTAAATATTAACTCTAGACGCCGGTGCGCTTTTACATCATAAGTACTTATTATAAATAAATTAATATACAGCGAGAAGTATAACTTCTTCTTTTACGACGGCTCATTACACGCATTAGCGAGAGATGCGCGTGTAAAAGCGCCGTTACGCAATCGCCGTAATATACACATCTACCTCAAAAGAGGCATATATAATATTAACCGAGTTTAAAATCCAAAGTTTCAGAGTATAATTCAGCCGAGACACGCGGTCGCGTGATGCATTAACGCGCTTTTTGAATCGCCCGATCGATCGACACGACAGTCGGCCAAGGATGTATGCGTGATGTCTCTGCTTGCACACACATCACACGCGGTATATAATGCACAAGTGGTTTTCTGTCATCCGACGCATCGATCGCGGCTACATTATGCGATATCGCTATAATCGAGTCTTTGATTTTAGGGAAAAATTTTCGATTTCAATTTTTCATTTTATTTTGCTCTAGCTAAATTTTCGCGATTATCTCATATCGAAAGAACGAGCAGAGCATCAGCTTCTTAAACAACATGTATATACAAAACGAGCGAAATGACTTTCGGAGAAACGGAAAATTTACGATCCCAGCCGGCGCTGACTCATTCTCCAAGAACCGATCACTTCTGCGCTCATTTTTCATCTAATATGTATGTACAACCCGCATATATAGTCGCGCTTTAAAACGTGTATACACACACTGTATACATTTATCTGCCTGGGCAATCGATAGTAATAGTTTCTAAACGCCGCGTCGATAACCATCCGAATACTAAACTGCAACGGAAAGAAAAAAAAAAAAAAAAAAAGAAAATTACACTGCATAATTTCTGTGTGCAAAGAAACGTAAAAACGCATACCACCGTCGTCGTCGCCGCCGTCGCGAGAAATATAATTTTCGCTGGGAAATCCGGGTGTGTATAGTATAGGGTGTACAACTGGAGGGGGATCGATTCTCGCGGCGCTTGCGCAGCCAACCGACGCCCCACGTGCAGACACGATGCTGCAAAGCGTTTTGGTCCATGCAAAGCTTCGCGAATGTGATGTGCGTCATATAATGCGATTCTCATGTAGATTCTCTCGCTCTTACGTATAGTTACGCTATATATGGTAATATAACGTCTTTGCCGACGATATTATCGGTAATGTCTTGTATACGGAGGAAATAGCTGCACAAAAGCGAGAGCTTTTAAAAGAATGAAATCTTTGCGAGACTATATATACTGCTATAAGTACTGCACACGAGAATCCATACAAGAGATCGTGTTTTTTTTTTTTTTTTTTTTTTTTCGTTTCGTAACTGCGTCTCATATTCGCATGGGAAAAGTAATATAATCCAGCGGGATATCTACTCCCTTTATTACAAGAATATGCAAGGAGCATGTGTATAATTTGAATTTCTCTCCCATAATGTATAATACTAGTGATAAAGCTCGCCGCTACTCTCAATCTCGAATTCTGAATAATTCAAAGAGCTTTCATCAAGCTCCGCTGCTGGAATCTACTTCAATAGACCGCATCACAAGCAGCTCTCCCTCTCATACTCTCTCTCTCTCTCTCTCTCTCTCTCTAATCTCGACGTATATATTTTCGTGTGTTTCAGGCGCAGCGAACTGCTGGGCTGCATGACTCTGCCGCTGCCGCTCTCGCAGGACAAGGTGAGTTTCTACTTAAATTTACACTGAACTAGATATGGATACCATTTAAGAAGAAGAAAAAGTAATCGTCCTCGACGTGTACACGTTACGGAATGCAGTAGGCATAACTTATAACTTATAGCATGTGCGCTCGAAGGAGTAGGCTCAAGTTTTAGCATATAGGTAGCCTCTAAATGTATATTCCGTGTGCAGATTATAATCAGGGAGATAGGAAAGTGCCTATGCGTCGCCTATCGTCGGTAGTCGGAAAGTTCAAGCGCTGGAGGAGAAGGCCAGTTCAAAACAGCTTAGATTCACGGCTATAGTATATAATAGTTATGGCTTTCGGCGTTAATTGTTATACGCATCACGTAACCACACGCGGGCGATCGAGTATCTCGCACCTCTCGGCGCATTACGGCTGATTGAATAAAGGGAAATTCCTCGATTTTCCAAGTGTGCGTTCATCGGTAGGACTTCTTTCTCTCTTCCGTGCAACAGCGCTCCATCAGGGTCACGGCTAAGCCGATTTTCCCGCGAACAGAGTAGTATAGAGAGTAGTCGTCGTCACTCGACGTCTAACTGCCCGACGTAACGCATCGAGAACAGTGTATATAGCTTCGGAGATGATCGTCGTAGCGATATACTGCATGGCCTTCCTCGTCGCGGGCATCCTTCTCAAGATCTTCATGATATTTTGACAGTATTAACTCGAAAAGCTCGCCTAACGCAGCCGTGCTCACAGTTTAGATGAGGAGAAAGTGCCGAGTACAAAATATCATCTTTATTACCGATCACTTTTAAACGTACGTATATGTGTGTCTGATCGTTATTTCTTTATCCAGGAAGCAACATGGCACCCTCTGGAAGCTGGCTCAGGCCGCAACAGCAGCGCGGCGCCAGCGAGCAGTGCCTACAGCGGCGTCGAGGGTCGCGGCTCCCTCGTCATCTCGCCGCCTTTGTCCAAGGACGGCGCCGGCAGCGAGTCGCTAGATAACAACAACAGCACCGCCGGCGACGACCTCACCTACCTCCGGCATCTCGAGCTCGAGCCCATAGATCCACTCACAGGACTGCCTCTGCATCCAGGCTTTACGGCCAGGGGTGGCAGGACACCCTGCACCGTCACCCGCAGACTCGTCAGGCCTGCTGCTAACGCTAATCAGGTGGGTTTTCACTCAAGTTATACGTACATATATACTTGTCTAAAGACCGCGAAAGTTTTTGAAAAACTTGTACATAGTCAAGATTGTGAAATTAAATCAGGTCGCTCCGTGCTCTGGGGCCATTACGGAATCACTTTTATCACTTTACTTATTCCCAAAGTCCATTATTAAATCTAACGTCTCATTTATGCATTCCAGGTGCCATGGGGCTTCTCGCTGTCCTGGGGCCGACCACCACGAGTCGAACGCGTCGACCCGGGCAGTCCAGCGGAACGATGCGGTCTGAGGCCGGGCGACTACGTGGTATTCGTCGAGTCGACCAACGTGGTCACTCAACCCCGCGACGACATCCTCGAGCTCATCCAGACCGCGACGAACCAGCTAATCCTCGAGGTGTACCGTCGTGGCGTACACGGACACGCCGCTACAGGTGGTGGCACCGCTTCGTCCAGTCACAGACGCAGCTCCGTCAACGTGACGCTCCAGGCACCGGTGATCGGCGTTGCGCCGACGAGTCACCATCACGCCATCGCCTTCACCGCCGAGGTCGGTACTGGTGTACTCGTCTGAGAGCAGGCTTTGATGAAAGTTCCGTTGATTCCTGAAAGAGAGAGAAAGAGAGAGATATGTTTTTAGTCTGTTTTTGTTAAAGTTGTTGGAATTTGTCGGGACGAGAGGTCGTAGCTTTACCAAAGAGACGCGTGTTGGCTTACTCAATGGAACTTTCAAGCTGCTGTCCGGGTGGGATAGTTGCTATAGTGTATAGAACATCGTGAAAATTAAGCATATTCTGAACGTCCATTCTGTCGCGTGAAAATAATGAGAGATGAAGAATTTTTGTTTTTTTTTTTTTTTTAATGCTGATGATGGTTATATAAGTACAAATGAAGCATGGGCATGTTTAATATTGTCGTATACGTATACGAGTTATCTGCGAGGATTTTTGATAATTTATCGCATCAGAACTGCAACAACATCGTCATCGTGATTTCTGTGATTCAGAATATAGCTTTTAAAAATGATGTACAGAGACATTTTTTTTTTTTAACTAAATATCGACATATTTATTTAATGTGAATAAATGATTTATCCGAGTTTTATACTGTGAAAGTATAGACTGAAGACCGAGCAATCCGAGTGAGAGATTGCTGAGGCCACTACTTTTATGACAATATAGATGTAAAAGAAACATTCAAAGTGAGAACTTTCTCTGGGTGCTCGACATTTATGTAAATCTTTACAAAGTGTCGATACTTTCCAATAAAACTTGGACTTGCAACTCTTTGTTTTACCTAGCCGTTTACTTGTTAACCCTTGAGATGCATAGCTTTTGCTTGTCATTATCATTGGAGAAAAAATGTGTTTTATAGCATTTAAATATATTGTTCGTGCTCTCGTAACGATGTTTCCATTGAGTTTTTGTGTTAGTCGTTGAGAAATTTAAAAAAGAAAAATGTAATTTGCCAATTGCCTTTTTCGATTACGCTAATGCATCTGAATGGTTAATTTTGCCTCCTGAAAATTCGAGGCCATCAGTGAGTCATAGCCTATTATATATTATATAGTTGACAATTTAAGTTTTTAAGTATAAGATTGACGATGTATACGTTTTTTTGTACAAATGGCAGCTCCTAGGTTTACGTTGTGTAAATATCGACTTTTTTTATGGACTTTAGGCTAATTTTATTTTGATTTTGGATTACACTACCTAATTCAATTTCGATTCGGATTGTTACTTTCAGACAAAGAAATTGCGCTTGTATATGATATATGTATAAACATAAAATCGTATTGTAAATACGTTTTCGTTTCGAGTAACGTTGGACGTTCGAACGAAGAGCCATTATTATACTCATTTTGCACCGAAAATCTCGCACCAGAAAATTCACGTTTCATGTATATGTACATAGCAAACCATTATTCCCCTATATACGAAAATGCGCGATAAGAAAATCAAACCGACAGGTCGAACGAAATGTCGTATTGTAAATACGATTTTAAATTCGATGTCGATATATATTACGATAAGCATATTTTTATATACATCACGAAAAACAAAAGAAAGAAACAAAACGTATTGCCAGCTTTCGCTATACATACACATATAATAGTAGTCACAGTTGTAGATATAGAGGCGCGGAATTCTTTGGAATTCCCTTGAATCGAGAAATGCATAGGCCGCAAGCAAATACCAATGATTGCTAGAATGAGGCTTCTCTGTGTTATGTAAAAAGCGACATCCATCCTCGTGTGTTCCTCTCCTATCAAATCCAAGGTACAACATTCATCGCATATACCACACACACATTTCCCTCATTCGACTCTAATGCTATTCACGCAAACGCACACATACACAAGATGCGATACGCCTCGCATGTCCCGCATCGAAGAACCCATATCAGAGCTTATTACTATTAATTATTATTAGTTATAATTATTTAGTTAATCATCATATATTTAGTTATTATTATTATTATTATTATTTAGTTATTCTAATGATTATTATTTCGCTACGAAGTTATATAATTTATGCGTTTTTCTATGTTACGTGTTATGTATGTGTCTTTGCTGAACGCGTGCCGGTGTTATACAAAACATAAATTTATGATTTCGACGACGACTGCATGTATAACTGTGCCTGGTGTGTATATGCGACTATTGTATAGATTAACGGATACAAGATTATGTTCTGTAAAAGCTCGGCTTATTTGTTGGCAACAAATTTTGTTTTAAACTTCAAAACCAAATGGTATTTTTATTTTTCATTTCATATACCCATATCTCACCACGTCAATTCACCTCATATTCGTATATAATATCCTCTAAAGACAACCCCTTTCACACAAATCGAATTGTACATTCAAAATATTTACCACATCCACTGACATGCTGCATGACTGTAATCCACTTACAACTAGGCCAGCTCAATTTTCTTTTTTTAATCCCAAGCCTCGACCCCGCGCATACTTCACCGGCAAAAAAACTGCGCAAACTCGAAAGGAAGCCAGACAAATTCTCGTCTTTCAACTACTCCTATATATACAATATATATCCATCTCTTTTCTCCTTACATTTTACCGCAGGCCTTTCCGAATCTGGCGGCGGACGCGCCGCCCGAGGAGGAGCTCAGCGTTCGCGAGACGCGCTACTGGACCTGCTTAAAAAGTGGCCAGGCACGCTTCCTCGCCCCGTTGACCGAACGCCGCGACGTCCTCTCCGCAGCGGATCACATGATTCTCTTCCAGAACCTCGAAGAACTTTTGAAGATTTCCGAGGAGATTCGGGACGAGGGTGGCGGTATCGAGAGCTACCTTAACAGGGTTCCCAAGATTACCGCGGCCTACAGGAGGTACCTCAGTGGTCTTCAACGCGCCTGTTGTTTGCTCGTTGCCCTCAGGAAGAACTCGGCCTTCGCCAAGATCGTCTGCGAGCCCGCTGTACCAAGGAGACGTAAGCCTGACCTGACGGGTGTGCTCCTACAGCCGTTGGAACATTATAGGTGAATTTCCTGTACATCGATCCTCGTATATATGAGCGATTCTTATACGAAAAGTCAGACACTTATCTACTACTCTGCTAAAAAAAATGGAGTTTTTTTATTGGCAAAAGATATTTTCAAACTGAACGTATAATTGCTCGTAATCGTACGCACGTAAATCTCTCTGATGTCGATCCTCCATATAGGGAGATGACGAGGCTGCTGTGCCAGGCATGTCCCCGCAACTGTCCGATAGTGCGAGACCTGGCTCAGGGCTACCGGGAGGCGACGGCCAATGCCGCAGTGATGGAACCACCCCGAGACACCGGCCGGCCCCTGCTGAGCTTGCAGGAGGTCGAGTCCCGGCTGGTCTTCGCACGTTGCAAGCCCTTCGCACTCGCCGTTCCCGGCAGACAATGGTGAGACTTTATACTTCAAAGTAGTAGTACTCGTACACGGCTTTGTGACCTCTTTTGTTATAATACGAGGCTTGAAGAGGCGCGCTTTTGTTCTTGATCGGCGATTTGGGCGCGAAGTCGAGCTCGCTTGAAAAATCTTCAAGTCTCTTTTACTTCTTTTTGAAAATGTAAAGCACAGTAGTAGCTTTGTGATGCGTTAACTATTCATCGAGCTCTTACTGAAGCAGAGACTGAGATTATACGGTTCGTGCATTAACAATGTCACGTCGTCTGTTACTTATCTACTCCGAGCAGTCCTTCCCTTAAAAAAACAAAATAATAATAATAATAATAATGTCGAATGTAAAATAGGGGGAATAAAGTCCCCTTATCTCGTATAGAAGATATAATTCATAAATTTTTCAAATCTATAAATCAGGCTTTTCGGGGGCGCGTTAGCCAAGGTCGAGGGTCGGGGTCGACTCCAGCCCACGTGGGCCCTCCTCCTGACGGATCTGCTGGTGTTCGCGCGCGTATCGCGCGACCGCGTGCTCTTCGTCACGGAGGAGCCCCTTAGACTGGCCTGTATCGCCGAGGCCTGCTTCACTGTTCGCAAGCGGCCCACGGAGTTTCGGTTGCAGGTCACGACACAGGTATGATTTTCGTGCTATCATCATCATTTGTAATCAGTTAGAAATTTTTTTAAGGGGGTGCGCCCCCTATTGAAATTTTGAATTTCGCGCCATAATATGGCGTATCTATATTTGTGATCGGTTTATTTTTTTTATTTTCGATCGATAATGTCACGGCGCGAAATTCAAATTATCAAAATGGATATGACATCACCCCCTAATTTTTTTAATCGAAATTTCGCAGCCAAGCGTACCAGGCGAGAACCCGATAGCCTCGACGGAAGTAGTGCAGTGCGCGGGTACGGGTGGCGGAGGTGTCGGTGGTGGTTGCAGCCCCCACAGTCGACCCAGACGGAGACTACTCATTCTGCGCGCCCCCAGTCCCGAGCTCAAGGCCGTTTGGCACAACCTTCTCCAGCGGCAAATGTAAATTCGCTACTCTGATCGCCTGCTTTGGCGATCCACAGATTAGAGAACGATTTATATACTTATAGTGATATCTCACTCTATACATAATATATCTGCTGATGCATCTATGATATTGATTATGTATCTTTATCGTGCTATTGATATTGTTTGTGGTTTACGTGGCGTGTGCTATTTTTCATTTGGTGTGCAGTGCAATATAGAGCTTTATATATTTTCGTTTGTTTTGGGAATGCAAATTTCGAATTGCTATGATCGAAAATTACTTTACAAATCCGGATGTAGAGAATAATCTTCAGTCTTGTGAACCTGAATTAAAACTTATTATATTTTTTATCTAAAGCACGTAATTTAAAAAAAAAACTCATTTCGTATACAATAGGAATTAGTCTGCTTTTACTTATTAGCCAGTAGTGCAATGTTTTTAAAACAACC
The DNA here is from genome assembly GCA_900474235.1 of Cecidostiba semifascia. Classification (NCBI taxonomy): domain Eukaryota; kingdom Metazoa; phylum Arthropoda; class Insecta; order Hymenoptera; family Pteromalidae; genus Cecidostiba; species Cecidostiba semifascia. The sequence goes on along the minus strand of UCQR01037668.1, from coordinate 53,310 downwards.
TGCATGCGATGTTAAATTATATATGACACCTATCATTTTTCGAATCAGATTATAAAATACTAGACAAAATTTAGAAATAACTCAAATTGATAAAACAATTGTCTAACGAAGCTGCCTCTCACTTTAAACTTAATATGTGTAAATATCTGCAAAGATCGAGTCTTCAAATTTTGTATTAAAAAAAAAACAGTTATTTTTCCACTCCTTCTTCGTATAATACATTATTACGAGACAATGTACCTGAGTGCGAGTAGAGTTCAATCGCTGATTCCAATTAACAAGTGTACAAAAACTTGACGATTATCGATGAAATACATTTATTTTATTAAAGAAAAAAAAATAAGAATTGTATGGGCTACCCCGCAGAATACTCGAGACAATCTGAATCATCACTATTACAAAGAACAGCAACAAACACGTAACTAATGCACGACTTTTGGCTGCGAAAAGCTTTTGACTACAACAACGTACATCTAATCTGTACAGCATGCGCGGAAACGAGCAATGCAAGCATTATACGTAGTGACTTGAATGATCGCAACAGTAGAGAAAACAGTCGACGCCACGTGTGAGCAAAGCAAGGCGAAATAAAGCGGTCTCGAACCCCCCACCAGAAATCTGGTCTATTACAGAATCTACGTGAACACGGGCTACGGGGTGGCCAGCGGAACCGATCCTGGTCTCGAGAGTCCCGACGACGACAGTCCCACTGGCCTCGGAGGTATCGTCACCAGTTACCTTACACCACACGGCCAACGCGAACTCGCCAGTAGTCCAGAGGTAAAACTCCAAAACTATAACTTTGTGGCTAACTAAATCAGAGTAAATATATAGAACGTTATACACACGACACGTGGGGCGGTTTGTATAGGTTTATAGATCGACGCAGCAGCTGGACGAGGACAAGCTCCAGCAGTCGGGCGACAGCCTGGAGCTTATGCTCATGAAAAACTCGAGCCAGCATCATCATCATCATCATCAGGAGGACAATCATCTGGCTCAGTGGGTGCGTAATTCGCATCAGATACCGCCGCCGGACCACGAAGTGCCCATCGAGGAGTGGACGCCCGAGGAGCTAGCCGCTCGTACCCCTCGGGAGTCCTCCGCTCGCGATTTTTCCGAAGGTACGTTCGACCATCATACGCGCATTTTTATCCTATATCTGAGAAACAGTCGTGATGGAAATGTTGACAGTGACGGAGGAGAGTACAGTAGTCAATTCGGACGTGGAGCAACAGAGCACCGCGTCCAGCGCAAGCCTCAGCACCGTCAAATCCAACAGTCTACCCAACCAGCCGTCGAGCAAGAAAAACGGTAACCCCGTCAAGGACACGTCCTCCGGCTCGATCAGCATCTGCAGGAGGTGTCACAGGTATACCTCATCCTCGCACTCATGCTATAATTCTATTAATGCTTGTTCACCTCTCTCACACTCGCGAGCACACCGCATATGTATATATACAGTTATCGACGACATCTCATACATGCGCATTGAGGAACCATGTCTGTTTTATGGAAACGTAGTAATATGCGTCGCAGGTCAGGCTGCCCGACGCCGCCACCGTTAACTCGCGATCCCTTCTCGCCGCTACCCCCGAAAATCGCGGTCCTTCCACCAACGCCGGATCTCTGCTCGAGACACGCCAGGGGACTTCGTAACGGGCTCTACGATAGTCCCGGGAGAAACAGTCCCAGTAGGGCCTTTTCCGCGGACGGAAACACCGAGGACGGCAGCGAGGACGATCTCGACTGCGACGGAGAACCGCCTTACAGGTTTTTATACCGATTTTATAAATCGCTTAACAATATGTAATGTAATATAATGTATATACGAACAAGTCATTCATAACAATTTTTTAACATTCATCAAAGAAACATATAACAACAAGCCTAACCATAAGCTATATCTCTAATCACTCTCAAACATCATCATCACTAACATCATCACACCGCATCATCGAACCGGCACCGCAAAACTCAGCAAACTGACCTTGACGCGCAGAGCCCTGCGTCGTTTCGGCACGATGAGCAGCCTTGACCAGGACGACGAGCTGGACGCCGAGCTGCAGACGTCGACGACGGCTGGGGAGGACGATACCACCACCACTACCAACAGCAGTCTGGACATCGAGTCGCCACCACCGCCGCCCTCAGGTCTGCGCGCCTGGACACTCCGAGCCAGTAGCTACGTCGTCAGCAAAATGCTCCAACCACCGGCACCTCCGGAGAGGACAGAGTTTAGCTTGGATCCGAGCAGCAATGGAGACGAAGAGGGAACGACTTCTGGTGGAACTTCAGGGGATGATATCTGGGGCACGCCGACGTCCGGGGGTCCGGATGATGAGAGCTTCACTGGGAGTCCGGTAAGGCTGTGATTGTGGTCTGTGAGATATACTGAGCCTCCGCGTATATATTATCTATACACTCTTTTATCTTCTTTCTTCTATTCTTATGATATAATATATTATAATCGTTTTGTTTCTCTGACCCTGGCTTGGTAATAAATTGTTATGGTGTTTGATGTACTGTAATCGCAAGCCAGGGAATTTACTTTCTTTTGTTTTGAAGGTACAAGCTATACTTTGATTTTTTTTTCTAAGAACCACTCTTTTGACACACGTTTTCCCGATGGGACCGCGTGGAGTTTTTTTTTTTGTTATTATGTTATTCGCCGAAAGAAATGTACATTGATTGTAAATCAGAATTATTTCGTCATTTGAGAATTCGACGCAATCAACAGATTTCTTTTGGCAAAGCATGAATTTACTTTATTAAAAATTATACCTATCAATTGAATGCAAAATTATAAAGTCGAGTATTTATAATTATATGTGCCTCGTGATATACGAGGCATCGGAGTATGTATGCTATAGAATGATTATATTATCTTGCACCTATATTGAATTCGCTTCGGGTCTTGGCTTTGTTGCTTACATTAAATTTGAAAAGTATCACGTTTGATTTTACTAAATATGAGGTTTGTAACATATAGTAAGGTGAAATTTTTCTTTCGTATTGAATGCACTTTTACTGATAATGGAGAAGCGAAAATAAGAGAAATTTAATTATTTCCTACGCATACCCCCATGGAACATCAGTTTAAATTGCTTATTAATGAAATCTTGAATTTTTTATATCTAGCAAAAGGAACTGGACTGTAAAGATAAGTACTCAATGAATAACTTGATTAGAGTGATTGATTCACTGGTATGAATACAAAGTTATCGAATTGTTAGAGTGACATAATAATGATCAATTTGATTTCGTCCAGCTCCGTTTGCCCACCTATTTAAATTACGCAAAATCTTGCACTGTATAATGACACGTAGGCCTGTACCTTCATCAATCTCTCTTATGCGCGGAGGATCGAAATGAATGCGTAAGTCGGGTGCGAAATCAGTGCACCTTATCAAAAAAGAAATCGGCTCGCACCCCACTAACACATAATCAATCAAGTATCTAATATAGCATATAAGCTTCGCACGCCACTGCATGTCAAATACGATGCTTGCCCTCTGTTTGCAAAGAATCACTAGCCCGAGCTGTGCCCTGACTTCCCTAGCCGCCGTCGAACGGCGCCAGCAACTTCCACCACCACTCGCACCACCACCTACACAGCTACCAGAGCATCGGCAGCGGGGGCAGCAGCGCGAGCCTCGGCGAGGACAACTATGGACTCAATCTCCACTGCGGCGACGAGGACGACGAGGAGCTCGACGACGAGGACCCGAGCCGAGGCGAACCCGAGTCCGAGGGCGAGGACTGCTCGTTGCCCGAGCTCAGCATGGAGCAGCTTCTCGGCGGTAGCAGTAGTCTCTCGTGCACCGTTGGTACCGGCTCTCTCCGCTCATACCTGGGCAGACGAAGACTGGAGCCGCTTCCCGAGGAGGAGGACTCGCTGTCGATCGGCAGCGGCAAGCATCAGCAGATCGGCTGGTGGTGACAGCGGGAGCAGCTCGCGGCGGACGAGCGCTTCGCCAAGCTCAGCCAGGAAGACGAGGATTTCCGGCACAAGATTCTCACGCTCCATCGCAAGCTCTCGGACGACGCGGCGGCGGCGGCTGCAGACGAGGAAGCCGCTGTCCAGCATCTGACGCACCGACGAATGCGCGAGCTCGTGCTGGTGGTCAAGCGCGTCGAGGGGACCGCCGCTGCCGCCGCTCTCGACGAAGACGACTCCAGCAGACCAACGAGGAAGAAGCGCGTCGAGTTCGAAGATCTCAAGGCCGCCTCCGAGTCGAACTTTCTAAACAGGCTGCGCATCCGCAAGCGCAGTCTCAAGCTACTGAGCTTCCTTGGCTCCAAGAGTCAGGACAGCAGCGGCAGCAAGGCTCAAGAGGAGCGGGCCGCCAGGTTGCTGAAGATGTACATGCCGGAGAAGTCCACCGCTGCTGGTGCAAGCTCGGGAGCCTCCAGCTCTGGGCCGAACACCATCGCGATACACCACACATCAAGGGACCGCAGGTTCTGGAGGCTGAGGAACAGGCGTAGGTCCAGCTCCACCTAAAAGCTTTTGATGGCCCTAATGCACACACTTTGACCTTCTAGTTCGATATGAACTGCCGTTGTTACCGATGATGATGATGATGATGATGATAATGATGACGACGATGACGATGATTATGAGCGTACATATTTTCTTTTCACACTCTCCGTGTGCATCTACGCGAGTTGTAAACTCGTGCACCTGTGTATTAAGCTAGAGATTATTATATGAATAATAAATGCCTTTGACAAAGTTTATGATTGTTAAATGCGAAGCGCGCAGCGTTGTAGTGATGTCTATTGTTTGATGATATAAGTATATGATTTACCGTGTAAATTGTAGTAGAGGTGAGCTGATGGTGAGGTGCAGATAATCAAAAGTAGACGGCTCGATCGTTTGATTCCTGTATAACGCATTAAACTGTCGACCGACGAGTTGAGTGTCCTAATAGATGAATAAGTCCGGCTGCGGGTGTATATCGTTTCGTTTTTCTATTAGAACATATTATAGCGTGCCAATAGTTATCTGTGAAGATGAAAAGCCTAGTTCCAACATACACACACGATAGACGATCTAGGTGTTTCTACTACGTAGTCTCGAATATAAAAGTATAAAAAGAAAAAGGAAAAAAAGTCAACTAGCTACAAAGGCTTTAGACATTTATAAATACCTGAATGCTCGTTATTTTTCGAACTTTGCCTGACATAAACCAATTTTCTAGCCACAAAATATAACTTGCGCTTACAAGAGAGCATTTTTTCCACATCAGATTGTGTCCGTATAAATGTATCTTTCCGCATAGAGAGGTATTCTAATATTATGTTGTTAAACTCGTCTCGCACTCATGCGTCGAATATAGTTCGTAAAACGATCTGTACTTGTATAAGCGAATAATTTCGAGCGAGAATAAGTCAAAAGAATCAATTACACATAATACACCACACGCATACGTCCATAATCTCCCTCTCATACTAACTTGTGGCGCCCGATAAGATGACGTCCGCAGAGTCAATGAACGAGCGAGAAATGGCCTACGAATTCGTCCATCGCGAAAATAATGATGATCTTGAAAGGAGCATAGCGAGCGTAATCGAATTTATCAGTAAGCCACTGTACTTTTATTAGGTCCGCACGACTGACCCAATGGCGGCACAATCATCTTCCACTTATATGATACATGCCTTGCTCCTGATGTAAGACAAACTTGAGATTTCATTGAAATTATACGATTACTGTTGGTAGGTTGTAAATTAGCCATCAGGCTGAAAGTAAGAATAAATTATATTGTTTGTTCAATCTGTTTTTTGTATTTCACACTGCGACAAATAAATCTAAATAAATAGAAAAGTCCATTTTTTCAAAGATTCATCTATGATCTTTGTTTTTTAACAATTCATTTTCATAAGTTTATTTTAAAAAGCTGGTACCTTAAACTTTTAAAAGTAAGCTTATTTTTATAAAACTAAGCAACAATTATGGAGAATTATCGAATCCTATATTCCATTTAAGCCTCAGTTTTTCCTGCAGAGTATCCCCATCTAATCTCTTTGGATTGTTTTGAAACTCTTCTGTTGCTTTATACCGTTTTTTATCGACGGGTGGGAAGATCAGCAGTTTTCCATTTTCGTGAAGGTAAGTACTCACTGAATCTGGATTCGGTAAGTTATCTGGCATTTCTATGGGAGTTACTTTGATAAGATGCTTGATCTTCCACAACAGAGCACACATTTCTGGAGTATTCTTCACAACAGTCGTATGCTTTTGTCTTTTCTAAAACAACAATTTGAAGAATTAAATAGTTTATTTAATAAGAACTAAATATCTAGACTCATTGTTGATACAATAAATAATCTACCTCTGAATCAAGACCTAGGTTTTTCAGTGCACTCTTCTCCCAGTATGGATTGCCTTTGAATGGTTTGACTCGCTCAATCAAGAAAAGTTTGGTAGGTTGTATTGGTGGATCTTGATGATCAGGGTGCCTAATAATACAATTAATTCTTTAGAATAAGAT
>UCQR01037668.1:16867-43058 GCA_900474235.1 Cecidostiba semifascia | reverse complement strand
ATTTAATAATGCTTCATATCTTCTGCCATATCTTAACATAAGAATGATGTCAAAGTATAGGCTATGTTTACATTTACTTTTGTAATGTTTTTTATTTTCTCTTCTTGCAAGACAAACAAATCGCTTAAAAATTTTGATTGTTATATTAAACAGAACTTAACTTCAAATGCAAGTTTAATCATGAATAATCAATCATGTTTTGGATTGTGTGTTTTGAATATCTGGGATTCAAACTTTAGTTTCATTAATAAGAATTCTGATGAAATTACTTATAAAATACTGAAATCTTCAGTTTCCACACATCACCGCACAACTTTGTTAAACAATTACCAACAGCAAGAAAGAAGGTATTATCAATTACTGAATAGTAAGTAAGTAATATAAGTTATACAGTCAAGATATTGAAAAATTTTAAAACCCAGCTCCATTTTTACTGTATATTTGTATTTAGCTCAAGAGCAAGTTCAAATCTGATCAATGACTTTTCTACTGTCCGAAACTGTGAGAAATATCCAGTAATATGGTTATGTAGAGAAACTAAATCCACGATATCTAATATACTGATATTGAATTTCGAAAAAAATACAGAAAATTATCAGTGAGTTGTCACCAAAAAATGTTTGTGATTTATAAAGTATATATTAGGTTCATAATTAACTATCCATTTTATAGTTTGGTTGATACAAATCCTTATGGACATCATAAAGATATCTTTCCAGAAGACCAGAAGAAATACAATTTCTTATTTAACGAAGCGCGAACTGGATTTCATATTGACAAAAGTAATCATCAAGGTAACTTGACAATTACTCATTCATACGATGCTCAAACAAATGTACTAACCCAAACATGATTTTTGATCCCATATAGCTCATTCAATCACGTTTCAAGGCCGTCGACTTTTGTCCCATGGGTACTACGATGCGGAAGATGATGAACCAAAGTCCGTTACTCAGTCCCACACTAAAGATGAGAATCACGACGAGAAGTCAAAAAATAACGAGCTCGAAACGGAAGACGATTACGGTGACGACTTGTACGACGATGACGACGATGCAGACGAAGAAGAGGAAAACCAGGAGAATGTTCTCTACGAGGAGGAGCCGGTGACAGATCCACCCGATGAGGATGAAGATGATGACGAAGATGGTTAGTATTAAGTCCACTCTTTCGATTATTACAGGTTCCTATCAGAGCCGTAGCCGCAAAACATCGCGACAGACTCACCCGAAGGTATCGGCGTGTGGCTAGGACCGGCTACAGGGAACCTGAGCAACGAGCTTGGCTCCGAAGGAGAAGAAGAAAAAGTAGAGGATCCTACAGAAAAGTTCGCGAGGACTGCGAGGATCTGGGTACGACGCCCGTACCTTACTACCGCGATTATGGTGAGGAAGACTACGATGTATTGCGTTCGATTTGAATTCTAAAAAATCTCGAGAATTAAATAGATCGTCTCTTTTTATATAGGACATTGAGTAATTGATTTCAATTTTAATTTCAGATCCAGAGGAAGACATCGATCTATCGTCCGCCGAAACTAGTGCCCCTCTGCTTAAACTCGTGTGCTCTCTCGCTGTACTCACACTGCTAGATTTTATTTATTAACTAGTCTATACGTCTCTTTTTTAAGAGTAAGGTAATAAAGTCCTTTACATTTATTTGCCAAAATCTCGTCCACCGCGTACTAAGTATATATATATATTCTGGATTACTGAGGATAACTCTGACTACAGCTTGTATACGAAAACAGACGCGTACACGCAGTCAACTAGAAGTCGCTCGATTTCGCGCGAAACGATTATAAAAGCCCGCCAGTGTGCGGGCGAGTCGAATCAGAGATGCACTTGTGCGTACGCGCCGAGCATTTAGATGGCGAATTGGAGATAATTGAAGCTTTTCTGCGAAGCCCTTTTTGCGAAGCTAATTGACGGACATTCGACCGCCACTTGTCTGCGCATAATACACAGTCGTAGCGGCAATTCATGTTTGTTACATTTCATCGAGACTAGTTGTTGTGAGTCGTTTGCACGCGGCAGCGCATAATAAAACAAGTTGAAAAAATGCCGACGCGATTCTGCAACCGACCAAAATAGATCAATCAACTTTCGATCGGCGGCTGCACGCATCTCATTACGCACACAAGCTGTTATTTTAGCCGAGAGCACAATGCACAATTGCACTCCTCTATATATTGTCTTTCCGCATAATCAACCGTCGGCAGATAATAAACATGTCTTCGAAGCGCTATATAACGTATCATTCAAGTTCGCAAAACAAATTGCATCTGCGCATACATCGTGAACTAAAAAGGAACAGTATAACGAAATCAAAGTCTCGATCCTCGATCAATTGTGAATTCGATCCTTGTACTGCTTAAACGCAACGAGCTATATCGCGTATACGGCTCCGCAGAATGAAAAAAGTGTTTCGCGCTGACGTAACTCGCGCTCGCGCGGATCGATCGCACAGCGTCCGTGCAAAACGGATCCGTTTAATAATTGTCTCTCTGCATGTATATATCTATCTGTGTATCAACGTACTTGTATGTAGTCGCCGTGACCTTGATGCGATCGGTCGGCGTCTCGGGGTTCGACATCATCACGGCCGCTCTCGTCGTTTCGTAACGCGATATCCCGCAAGGAATGCGCGCGAGGAGACCTATACTCTGCAGCATGTATTAGACTCGACGGCATTGGATGTTGTCTGTTATAGGTGTATATATATATACGCGCGCGAGATGATGGGATCTCGGCGAGAACGTGTGTGTCAGTGACCTTCCGCAAAACGGGCTGCTTCCGTTTGTATAGCGGGAAGTATATGCTTTCAGGTTTATGGTATTTTTAATGCTACGCATACATGTGAAAAGTTTCAATGTCGTTGGCGTACCTATTGATTTTGCGATTTATGCGACAATTATATACAGTCAATGGCCCAATTTCGACGCGAGTCAGTTTTTAAGCAACGTAAAAGTTCAATATAAAAGAAATATGGCTTACTTTGCCCGACTTATTCCACTTGGCCCGCGTGCGAGCGCGCGTGTGGAAGTCGTGCGGATTGGCATCTTGCCAGCAAACTGCAATACAAACGTGACAATGGCAGTATCTACAAAGCGTCCGCATTATAAACGTCGCTCCGCAAAAAAAGTAGCCAATTAAACAATTCCCTCTGAAAATCAAATCTAATGTATACAACAGCTGAATAAAAACGGGAACATTTTAGTTATAGCATGAGCGGTCCAACAAATCTGCCTTGTTTTACAATGTAGCGCGGTCTATGCACAAATCGAAATTGAATTCTAGTTGGACTCACAACAGTTTTGAATCAAAATTTTTCATCGCATAACGTTCAAATCTTGATTTTAAAACGTTCAATATCACTTGTCTGTTGTTCATTTCGGATACACCCAATGCGTCTACTGCATCGAATCGTCAGGTCGAACTTATAAGTATGTGAAACTTTGATCGTCCCAGATGCGGTGCACAACCGCATCCGCAGCCGCGGCGAATGCAAATAACGCAAGAGAGAGAGAGAGAGAGCAAGATACACATCCGCGTGCAGCTTGCGCACGTGATTTGCACAAGAAAATCCTCGCACACTTGTACGGATTGCGCTCTTGCCATTAACCGTATTTTTCCTGCTTTATATCGACTACGCCCCGCGTTAAATGTCACGTATATATTAGGTATATAGCGATGCGCACACCTATTCTTCACAGCGAATGATGTATACAGCCTAACTTTTTGCGTTGTATAAAGGCAGAGACGATGCAACGCCCGCACTTTCCGCTAGAAAGAGACACTTATTTTACGCGCGTCTTTTATGCGCTCGCTTTACGGCTTTCCGATCTCCGCGCAAGAGATGCGTATATGTATTGTTTGCTGCCTGCATTATATGCGAGAGCGTGCAATCGCCTCTTCTCTCTCGCGCGGGGTCTTTTATCTTCGCGAGATAGTTTCCTCGAGTGGAACGAGATGCGCGTTGCTCTCGTCTTTATTTTCTTCTTTGATCTTTGGGGTGCGTAGGCTTTTTATGCTTTCTTCTCAGTGCAGCGGTGTAATTGTCAATTCGAGTGGGATGCCATTATGTTTTAAAGGGTTTTATCTCAGAAAGTAGTTAAACTGATGTTGGAAGGGCGTTTTATAATTCTTGTCGCGTTGGTGAATTTTATCGTCGATAAAGGAGAATTATCGCAGCGCGTTTTAATGAAAAATCTCTCGTGTCTCTCGGAGAAAATGAAAAAAAGAAATTTAAATAATGGATATTTAAAAATTACAGCGCATATAATGCAGCGCATCCACTATACGGAATCGTGCGTCAGTTCAGTCACACGTATGACGCTAAAATCGAGCTTCCACTCGTGCAGTCGGCGGCTCCACGTCCACTTGGCTTCCTCGATTCATCGTGTGTTATATATCTTATGCGCGTCGAGAGTCGAGGTTTGAAGGGGCTCCTCCTCTCGCGCCTCCCCTCCACCCGTGAAGAATATATATACAAAAGTCAAGCACACAGCACACACACGTTCTATACATCTCGCCGGCGTTTGCGCTGCTGCTCCGTGGCGAGATCCGCAATTGCAAATGCGGTGATTAGATGTTAAGTGCATTGTGCATCAGAGAAGACCAGTATTTCGTCCAACTCATTTGGATATATTTGGTAATTTTCGAAAGTTTTTTAAATTTGCATACACGACGATGATAAAGAAAGAGATCATATAGCTGCGAAGAAAAAAACAGAAGCCAACGATTCCGGATACTCTCCCGCTGCGGTTTAAACTCTTCAACTCAGTTCGAATACCCGTCGTCAGAGGGCACCGATGACCCAGCACTCCACTATACTATAAGCTCGTATATAGCGTATGGAGGTACCACGTGTCGGTATTGGTGGGGATGTGGCCGGCATGCGCGCGACTACGAGTCAGACAAAGAGAGAGCTATATAACTGCGAGAGCTGATGCTCTCTCGCTCGCCGCCTGCGTGTGCCCGTCGGCGCTAAAAAACCGGCAGTAGCGCGAGAGAGAAAGCAACAAACTCCCGAGTAGCAGAGAGCTCGCTCGAGTCGAGAGCGCGGAGAACACCGAGTCAGCGACACGCCGCTCGGCTGTGCGGGACTGCTGCGCCGCCGCCACCGCTCTCTCTATATAGTGTGTATATTATAGACGTTCCTTCCTCTTCACCTCTCGCGCCAAGGAGTCGCTTTTATATCATTGTGAACCATCACAGGTGCTTGTATACCAGAAAAAGAGAGAGAGAGAGTGCGCTTGAAAAATCTCCCGCGAGTCCTGATGCAGGTGCTGCTGGCGACGCAGGCGCAGTAGTATACAACACTATTTTCGCATGTGTTACGTTGCGATAAGCGAAGTGTATAAGAGAAGAAGAGCGCGATAAATATCGGAGAAGATGCAGCGGTGCAGCCATCCGCAGTGCGCGATGCTGACGCGACAGCCGCCGCGTAGACGAGGACGATGAGGACCGCCGGCATGGCTTCTTCTTCTTCTTCTCCTTCTCATAGTGCTATATACCACGTCCACTACTACTACACAGGTGCAGTGCGCAGCGATCGGATTGTGACAATCCGAGTATAATATAGCGAGCAGCGTATAATAGTTGAAGTGTGCAACAGTGTGCGAAAGCAAACCTAACTCGTGCGCCGCGTATAGCCGCGTCTATATGCGCATGCAGCAGCGGAGGAAAGGAGGGCATTTAAAGAACCTGGATCCGGAGGATCGACGACCGAGAGTGAGAGAGAGAGAGAGAGAAGCCAACGCCAAGTGTGTGTATGTGTGTGTGTGTGTGCAGTATAAGAGATACCTCTCTCTCTCGCTCACTCGCTCGCTTGCCCTGGGATAGAGCCTGGAATGCGCGCTGACAGGTAGGTCGTGCCTTGCTGCTGCTGCTGCTGCTGTTGGAATCTTTTTCAAACCCCCCCTCCTCCTGACGAACTTACTTCGAGAGTATGGCTTGTGTGCATCAGCCTTCTTCTTCTCGCTCTCTTTCATTCTTTCGAGAGGTTGTGCGTGTGCGGGAGGAGAGTTTTTTCGGCCAAGGAGGTTCCGGAAATTCGTGCGGGATTTCGCGGAGAAAGAGAGTGTTATATAGTGGTACCGGTGCAGCTCTCGATATGTTTTGATGGGATTCTGGGAGCTGCCATAGGTCGGTAATAGCTGTTTTTTACGTTCCGGTATTTTTCGCTCTACAACGACAGAAGCGACACCGAAATCGACACGTGCGCATATTTCACTTATCCAGTAAAATATATAATAGTTTTACAGCGCACGCGATAAATACGTCAAACGACGTCGCTGTTAATTTTCATCCCACGGCGAGCATTAATTTCGAAAACATATAGTTCCGATATACATGAGTAATGCCACGGGTAAATTGCTCCAAAACAACACGTAGACTCACTTGTTGTTTTGGAACGACGAATAACAAAGCAGGCCGCGTTATTATACCTCCACGATATAAATTCCTCGTCGTCAGGCGCCGGTTGTATTACGGGCACAATAATTATTATAAGAAAATCAAACAAGTCCCGCGAAAGACAAATAAAACCGCGCGACAGAGACATTCCGGGCGATTAGCTGCCGGGCTTATCGCTCGGTTATATACACACGCGTCCGTTTTGTCGAGCGACCCGTTGAATAATCAGTCGCCGCTCTTTTTTTTTGCGACGTAGCTTTTAATATCGCGCGTCTCCGATGAGGTGGGAAAAAAATCGAGAGCGAGTCGAGCCGGATGTAAACAGTGAGATAGTATACGCACGGGGAGCGATGACTTCTTTTCGTGGAAGATGCTGCTGCGATTATGAATTTGTTTCTAGGTTTCTGCTTTGATACACTCGTCGTCACTTTCAAGTACAAACTTACATCATTATCAGAAGAGTCTTCCTTCAATCCATGCAGCTCAGCTTGTTTCTTCGTGCCACTGCTCCGCTTTTGGCCTCTTTGTCCCTCTCTCCGTATAGCGTTGTATTGTGTGAGTGTGTGTGTGTGTATTTACGAGCCGTCCGTCCTTCTCTCATTCTCTTTGCCACTGCTGACTGCTGCGCTTCGCTGATTATCGGGCCGAGCGTTGCGCCAGCGCGTCGTCGCGCGCTTCAGGATAAAGCCTTAGAGGGATTAACAGTTTTTTTTTTTTCAAACTGTCGATCAAAGATGAAAAATTGACACATTTCTGTCGATGATCGGATGCACTCACGATGCCGAGTATTAATATCGCGTGTGCAGTGTAAAGAAAATCTCGGCGAATCGGACGGAGAGAGAGAGAGAGAGAGTTCCACATGAGGAAACTGATCCTGCATATCCCGAAATAACATTCATATATTTTTACAACTGCAAAAGAGCATCAACGATCAATACGCGATCGCACACACTGACTGGTCAATAATTCAGACGCCAAAAGAAACATCATATCTGTCAGCCCACGCAGAAGCACGTGTACCTGTCAGCCTAATACACACATTCTCACATTCTCCCGAAATCATCTCTCTCTCTCTCTCTCTTACGGGTCGCTGAACGATAGAGAATCTCTCGCTTTTTTTCCTACCTATACACACAGCTGCAGAAGCGTAATATCATACGTGCTGTGGTGGTGATGACGTATAGTGTATATGTATATGGACGACCCGTTATATAGGACCGGCGTTTTTCGGCGCCGGCAAAAAACGAGTTCCTCACCTGATGCGTGCACGTATATAGGTATCTCTCGTGTTGTATATATATACACACACACACTCACGTAACCGGAGAGTGAAAAAGGCAGGGCGGCGGTATGGCGACAAATTGGAACTCGGCGTATAGCTAACGGTAAGCGCGTACCGACGACAATGTTCCATTCTTTTCTATTTTTAATGTCCTCTCTTGTTTCTTTTGCTCTCCTTGTCGTCCTCGGTTTAGTGGAGCGAGAGGTGTGTTGTAGCTATATACACGGTAGCAAAAGAGATTCCAAGAGAGAGTAATGTAGTTTCGAGGATTCCAAGTAGCTATTAGTCATCATAATATATACGCAGAGGTTTCGGGATGATGACGTAAGGGCAGTAAAGTTTTAATGGACTTAGGGGCTTAGAGGAGAGACGATAAAATTCATCGACTGAATCATTATTGGCTATACTTAGGCGCAGATTTCCTAATGAGTATTATATACACGCTTATCTCTCTCTCTCTCTCTCTTTCCTTCCTAAATTCGTCAAACGCGAGGTGTGGTCGTTAGTACTTTTTATTAGCAGTACTTATATATTAACCATAAAAAAATTACCTCGACAAACATACAAATAGCGCTGCGACTGTAACTATATAAGCATCGAGCTCATCCGAGAGGAGAAGAAATAATCGATCGGCACGTCGGGAACGTCGTCTCAGCCGTCAAGTATAGCGGATGCCGTTCGCAACGCATTCTCCGCGGATCCACGCACGTGGCCAGACGACCAGTGAGTGAGAAAAAAAAACCGAACAGCTCAATGCACGGTTATGCAATCCTCGACGCGGTGTATAGAGAACAATGTTCAATTGACGCTCTTCAACCCGGTAGAGAGAAGAAACGATGATCGACCGGACGATCGTTTAGTTGTTTAAGCCGATCGGATTGCAGAGAGAGAGAGAGAAATCGTCATAATATGGTTATATAATGAAATATACTGTAAAACTGTATGGCAATGCATCATTGTCGAACAAACACTTTCCATACGGCGTGTGTTATTTACCTTACGCCACTCGGCGCGTTTCCTCGTAAATAACAATCGTTTTTTATAGAGCCATCCTTCATACTTCTGAAAACGTATTTGTTCGACTGCTCGACGTGCGGTCTCTCTCTCTCTCTCTCTCTCTCTCTCTCTCTCTCTCGTCTTCCTTTATTATTTTTCCTCGACTTTTGCCGCCGACGTGATTCTTATACGTGTTTTTGTATGTGTCGTAAATTGCTTTTCTCAGCCGACGTATATGGCTCGTGAATTCTTTTTTCTCGCGACGCCGAAAATATAAAGTTTTTTTTCTCCTCCGCGCGCGCATGAGTTTCTCATTTTTGTTTACGACTCTTTGCTGCTGCACACGAAGTAAAGCGAATCTATATAACTGTAATGTACACCAGAGTGAAAGAGAGCCGCGCCTCGAATTCGGCTGGTCTCTGCACTCTCGTGCATTTAGCCTACTTTTATCTCTTTGCGAGATTTTAGTTAGCGTTTTTTTTCCTTTTTGTTTATACGCCTATACCCGGCGTCGATTCTTTTTGACCGAGCGTGACGGTTTTACGAGCTGTGAAAAATCATCGTAAATCTTTGCCGACTTATAATAATTGCTCCTGTGGGAGGGTGTGTGTCGTGTATATATACGCAAGCTTCATTCCGAGGACAACTTACTGCTGCTGTGTATACATATAATACACTATAGAGAGAAACTCATTGTTCGCTCCGTGTGTTGGGGACAGTATTTTATCGGGATATTATACGTCGAACTATATTTTAAAAAACCGGGAGAGCTGCGAGAGGGGATATAATTAAGCGCTTTTAGTAACCCCCTGTAAAAACCGCGAGCAGAGTATTATAGCGCAGCGATAGACCTTGGAACTTTTAATCCCACTTTCATTAAAATTTAACTACCCCGCGGTAATGAAAACTTTTCAAATACCTTATCCCCGCATACACACACACACGTCGCGTATATATAAACACAAGCATCTCCTTTTTTTTCACAACTCCATGCTAATTCCAAGCAGATTTTTCGTTCCGCTCGCGAAAAAAAGAAGCTCCTCCTGCATATAGCCGCGCACTGCACTCCGCCTACAAAAGAAGCGAGGAATCTCGCTTACTATGGAGATTCCTCCGCGGCACTTAAATCCGAGCCGCGCGCGCGCGCATATCCGGCCAATATTTTTAAGCTATAAGCGCGCAAGAAAGAGAGAGAGAGACTTGACTTTCACGCCGCGAACACAATGATATGTTTGTGCATCAGCGCGTCGTGCGAAATTTTCGAGAATTTTCCCACAGAGGATATAGACGTTCCATATATGAGAGGGAGAGAGAGAGAGAGAGAGAAAATATTGATATTAAAGTTTTTGTGCGGGTCGTTTGTTTTGTTGATGGTTGTGTTTGTTTGCACTTTCGTTGACGGAGAGTATTATGTATAGAGAGAAAGCCTTGTGTGTCTCCGGATGTCGCTAAAAGGCTTGCGGGCTTCTTTATCTTAATAGAAATCGCGGTTAATATTTGCTCGGCTGTTATCGTTTTGTTTCTAATTCTTTTTCCAAAGTCCTCTTTTCTCTCTCTCGACAAATTTACTCTGGTATAAACAAAACCCAAAGTATACACATCATACAGCTTTGAAATATTCGATTTCGGCGGTATAGCTAATAGCCCTTTTTATCGAAATCATTACATAAGCGTGTCTTATCTTCCGACGACGGCGACCTTCTGTTGAGGGATGGCAAGAGCAAAAAAAAAAAAAATTGTTTTCCCCAATACAGCTGCGAACATTATATATTATAGCGAGTTGCTCATCAAAATTAGATATATAGAAAGCGAGGGTGGCCTCCTCCGCTCGATCTTCTTCTGTGTGTTTGGAAATCAACGTTCTCCCCTTCGGATGAATTATTTCGCGCTACTCGCTTTTCCCTCTTTCTGTATAGGCCATTTTTTAATCAACAGGATGTGTATAGGTCAGATTAAGATTAATTTTTTCGTGCAGTGTGCGCCGGCGGAAATAAGTTACGTGGAAACGATTAGAAAATAAAATAAAAATATGTTATACGCTCCGTAATATAATAACACACTGCATCGAGCTAAGAATTAATGAAAATTCAAAGGCTGTACGAATGAACCTTCTTCCTCATTAAACTCGTATCACCTCTCTCAAATCTCATTATTCAAATCGTATACACCTCAGGTATATAGAGCTCGTGTTAGCATTTTCACTCCAAACACACACGTCGAGAGTCAAACCAAAAAAAAACCATACAATATCTCTCTCTTTCTTCCACCCCCACCTAATATACTCTGCATATAGTTACGTATATGTATATACTACACATAAGGGGGGGAAAAGACGATCTCCACCCGTTAAGGGGGGGAAAACGAAAGCCGAGTAGGGAAAAAATCCGGTACACGCGATAGCATCGCGTTTTAATCTAAATTTCAATGGCGAGCTGCGGTTTTCCCCCAGGCGCGCGACTGTATAATAACCAAAGGCACATAGGTATTCGAAGTAAGAGAAGAAGGTGCGTGTGTATATATGTATATATGGAAGAAGCACAGAAAAGAAGAGAGAAGAAGCCCCTCGCGAGAGTAGTGTGGCAGGAAAAGGGGGATTCACACTTCGACGGAGCGGCTAACGACGAGACTACGACGACGGCGAACGAAAAACCGTCGAAATGCTGTATACATATACTGCGTGTGTGTATTTCTTGTCGGCTGTTGAACGAAAACATAGGAGAGAAAGGAGAGACTACTGACTCTGAAGCAGCGGTCGCGGCGGTGTTGAGAATGTGCGTACGACGCGTAAAACGAGTAATCGAGAGGGATACGCTTGAGAGATTGCTTTTTATTCTGAGATTGCGTGTGTGCAGCGTTGTAATAAGAAAAATTCCCTATATTCCAATAATTTTGTCCAAAAAATCTCATTCTTTTCTTCTATATTATACAGAATAAAAAAAGAAAAAAATATTCAACTAATCCAACTTTTTTCTCTCCAATCAGGAACAAACCGTATGTCGGGCGCAGCAGGCGATGAGCTTACCATCGCCGGAGGATCAGGAGAGCAGCACGACCTTGGACAACACATTAGCCATGGGCCCAGAGATGGACCTGGCGAACCGACCGAGTCCCTGGCTTCCGGCCTACGGCTTCCAGATTCAACAGCACTATCAACCCACGCACGAGGATCTACGCGCTAACGGTTCGTTGACTCCTTTTTGCGCCTCTAGTCGCTTATATACATACACTATATACTTCCTCTCCTCGTCTCTCTTTCTCTGCAGCCCGATGCTTATAAAGCTCTCTTCGCTCTGTGTCTTTCATTCCGAGCTCGTATATATATACACACATACAGACGCGCATCACGTCGACGACAAGATGGGCAAGGTATATGAGGAACTATACGGTATATCTCTCTCGCTTATGTATATATACGCGAGCGACGGTGTGTCATAAAAGCTGAATTAGCTATAGCGTGTAGAATAACGATGTTTCGCGAAGACCAATATTGGTATACAGTGTACACGCTCTTCCGCCGCTCGTATATATTTAATACTTATATATATACCCGTATCAGCAAAACGCGGAATATTATTCAAATTATACAGAGAGTTGTAAGTATAGAACCGTAACAAGCGGTTTCTTTCTTTTTTGTCTAGAGAGAAAAAAAAAACTGCGAGTGCGGATACTCGCAGTGAATCATCGTAGCTGAAATATATGCTCGTCAAAGTAAAAAAAAATACACAAATCTCCTCGTTGCCGCTGCACAGGCGCTTTGTACGGCTCGCGCGCTTCCGGGCTACGTCGACGCGAGAGAGAGGCGCACTTCCGGCGGCGAACGCTTGAAAGGAATGTGCCGGGGCACGTATGCTATGCGTAAATATGTGCTCACTCTCTCGCCACGGCTCCTTTGCCATGTATACTTTATATTATGATCGATTTTATTGTACGAGGAAAGCGAAGGAGGGTATAATCAATTTCACACGTGTGTGAGCTTTTTACGTAATTCGTGTATATGCATTAGTATCCAGTATATAATAAACATTACTCAATATTAGGATCAGCTGATGATTAGTATCGCGCGCGCGCACCGAGCTGCATTACAATAAACAAAGCGCGCGCCTATTTTTGAAACTGTAGCCAGACTTTCTAATTACTTTCGCGCGCGTCTGCTATATTCCCATCATAGAACCGCCGACGTATACATGGTGTATATGGCATGCGTGTAGCTATATACTCTACGCGATGCGAAAACACGATAAGCGCATCAGTCTCTCTCTCTCTCTTTCTCTCTCCTCCCTCTCGCCACTTTAAAAGACCGGATGCAGTACACTACTCTCTCGGGCCTTTAAATCTTCGGGGGATCTACGCTCTCTCGTATATGTGTCTTCTTTTCCCTTTTCTTTCTGTTCACCGCCGCTACTGCTGTCGGGGCAGATTCATCCGCAATATCTGCATTATAACGAGAGGCTTTCTCGACTAACGAGAGCGGCTGATTAAAAGTTTTGCTTAACGAACATAATAGAGAGGAGCCTACTATTGTGCAATCGGTGGCTGTTGTTATTGTGTGCTGTATATGTGTATAACAGCGCGGAATTTGTTGTTATATCTGATGTGAATCATACACTGCGTCGTGATCCACAGAAAAGTTTGTTTTTCAATTATGTCGTTGAAAATTGCGACTGTGAATTGATTGTTCAATGAGACAACGGAGACAGAGAGATGCGTCGCTTAGATGCGCGTAATTGATCGATAAGATCGCGAATCAGCGACAACGTTAATTGCTCGATAAGCCTCTTGCTCTCATCGAACTTTCGATTTTAGTGCTGGATAACGCGCGGCGCTAACTTTTCGCTTATCTCGCGAATTGTTACAAATATTTTCGGAACCGATAATATTCATCGAGATTGTCTAATTTTGATCGCATCAGTTGATTGATGATGATGTGGTTTGTAGATATATAGTTGGCTCGGCAAATACGAGGATCATGCTATTTAACTTTTCGAAATTATTCGATTGTAAATAATAGAATAATAGAAGAAAGTCTTGAAACTTCAAATATATATACATAAATCATGAGCAAGTAGTTATCACGATTTGATATTTAAAAAAAAAACGATATCTCTCCTAAGTACAAAACGATCGTCTACTCCAATATAGGTAATACTTACCTCTGTGCAAGCAACGCTTCCTCATCTCGCACATATACAGACACGCGATATCTCGATAAAAGCGAACAATATATTCGAGGAACACTTGTACTCCTATATATCCATACAGATAACAGGCTCTAGTAGAGAGCCAACGTTTGGCAAACAATGGCACGCAGAGAGAAAACGCACTTCCCGCACACACACACACACACACATACACACACACACACACACACACGTAAATATATAACATATACACGCTGATGGCGCCTCTATATACTCTCTCTACGCTCCAGATAACGCCGGCCAGTTTCCATGTATACACACACATACTCGCTACTCTGCTGCGGCATGCGATGCGGCTGCGGGAAAATCCGCAGAACATGCTAATAACAACGTCGGCGATCCGCGCTTCAGATTAACCTGGGCTACTTTCCAGCTGATGCTACTATACTGCTATATGTATATTCTGTGCGGTCAACCAAAAGCGGCAAAAAAAAAATCACGCGACCCAAAGATGCGCTCCTTGGCTTTCCTCGCGTGTGTACAGACGACGCATCTGTTATATATACTTATTTAGTTGTGGGAAACATTAAACGCTCTATTATATAGCTAAGAGCTCTGAGATTATGTGGGAATTAATGGTAAAGCGATATGCCTTCGGTTTAGCTCATTATTATACGTTGATGTTTCTCGTCGCTTATACTGCAGCTGCAGCGCTGAATTTTATTATCTTAATCAGTAAACTAGTTTTCTATTCATAATAGTGACGTTATAGCAGATGTGGGTGAAACTAATTATAATCGAAGTGACGCTGGCTGTGAACAGCATTAAATGAAATTTACACGGTTCATATAATACCTTATTTACGACTAAGTCTATTTTCAGTAGATGATCGAGAAGCTTTGTTCTGGTATCGAAAGAATTCAGGAGGATGTCATGGAAACTTGCCGATGTCCTTATAGAGCTTTTATCGCAGCTAGACGTTGAGATCATCTTCATCAATTTCGAATGAACCCGAAACAATGGACGGACTCAGTATAGATCGAAGAGATTTTTCAAGGCAATACACATAAAATCCAAATTTACTGCGGATCATTTCCAGAAGTGCAGCAGCGCACAACAACAAGCCTCCACATTGTCTACTACAACGTCTTCATAATTCTTCCATCGACGAGACTCGTCGATTTAATTTGCAGCGACTTCCAGCACAGTCGCTTTTTTGTCTCTCGAGCGCGCAGCAGTCAAGCGCGGTTCTCTCTCTCTATATATATAACGCAGCTGCGAGACTCCATTTACATGTGCAGCAATTCGAAGTAGTATAGCTGCTGCATGAGTCGAGCTCCTCTGCGTTTTAATGCTTCGCCAGGAATTTCAGGGTCGCTTTCCCGCTTATATATCGATCATCAACTATATACTTCTAAGCTTTGCCGTGAGGCACTACTATATACAGCATTGCGATCGTCGGATGAATTTGTCGGAAACTATGTGTGTTACGCATATATGCGACGATGATGATTGTTAAAATAGCGCTAATCACGGCGCGAGACATATATGAATTGCAGATTCTACATTGTTCGCGCGGGTATAATAAAGATAAAGCCGTGAAATAGTGTTCGCAAATCATGTACGCGGCTGATGACGTCAGGCGAAAAGCCAGTCCATAAATTCACCTTCTAATTTCGTCAAACACTACACACAGCTTATCGGTAAAGATCAACAGCGCAGTAAGCTCACCGCGCGATAGACTTCATATAGCCTTCTCGCGTGTCAAGAGCCAATAATACACACCTTTCAATTAAAGCCCAACGAGTACAGATTCCGCGAGCAATTAGCTCTCCCGCAGCAGCAGCAAAATGCGCTATTAACTTTCAAAATCGGCGTGTCTATACACTTCCGCACTCTCGATGATCCACATTTTTCCGGCTCGTCAAGCTCTCTCCCTCTCTACATCTCGTTGGCTTTCATTAAAAGTTGCATTTTTCAATAAGCATTATTAGGTGTATAGCACATGTATAGCTTGAGAGAAATAAAAAAAGGGCTGCGCATCAGCAACGTGTACAAGAGAGAGATAGAGAAAGAGATAGCAATTTTCCCGACCATGAGGCACTCGGAAGGTCGTTATTCCGCGAAGTGGCTCGCGAGTGTAATTGGCGAGCGCTTCTCGCGGATCGGAGAATTGCGCCGCACGCGATTGGTTTCTCCGCTGCATAGCATAGCTGCATCTCCACAGCTTGGAAATGCAATTCGCCGGTCGACGTTTTGCACGTGAACGTATAGAGTAGAGTATATACAGAGCTGCTGTATGTATATATGTATATGTACGTGTGGGTATAGGTGAGAGGGAGAGAAGGCAAAGCGGAGAACCACCTGTTGCTGCTGCTGCTGCTGCTGCAGCGTTCTCCGCCCCGTTTTCTTGCGCCGAGCGTCACGCGGACGAGAGAGCATACGTGATGCGAGAGAGCTTGTGCTCTGTAATTTTTGGTTTTCTTTGCTCCTTTTTTTTTTGTCGGGAGGAGGTGGGTGTGGCGATTTTG
This sequence comes from Cecidostiba semifascia, assembly GCA_900474235.1. NCBI lineage: Eukaryota > Metazoa > Arthropoda > Insecta > Hymenoptera > Pteromalidae > Cecidostiba > Cecidostiba semifascia. The sequence continues at coordinate 26,692 of UCQR01037668.1, read as the reverse complement.
GATTTTTCTTAATTGCTCGTTGGGCTTCTATGGCTCTACAGTTTTTTGTTTCTTAATGGAGATAATCCAACACTATTTGGAGTTTAAAAAAACATCGAGTGGTTTCTTCAAATCTATTTTTTCCCGGCGGCTTATTTATGGTTTACTCAAAAAGCAACACTCCACTGTATATACTTGACCTATTTTACAAAAATAAAAATTCAACGCGTCTCACAACGACTTGAAAACTACTTACCTCCAAACGAGCAGACCACACTTACGAAATCGCACAAAGTGACTTACGCAGTGAATTTCGTCTTTCTCCGCTGCATACTCTGTAACGCGGAAAAAAGCGCTCATTATGAAACTTCTTCGACCAGGAAGTGCATTTACGACGATTTAGCTATAGTGCAGCGTTATTACAACGCGTGTGCGAATACGCGCGCGCGCGCGTGGAAATCGAAAATGACTCGACGACGGGTAAAAATTTTCAGGTAGTTTTCGTGATTTATAGGCTCGCAACTTTGTCTACGTCGAGTTATACGCGGATTTGCGTAAATCGGCGCACTTTTTGCATGAGAATTGCTCTCCGAAAGCGTTGACCGTTTATAGGTGACGCAACACCGGGCAGTTTGCTCTGTAACATTATCGCGTTAGCCTAGCTCCTTCGTGTCTGTATTAGAAAAAAAAAAAACTTAATCAGCCCAATTTTACAGAAGCACATACTTGTACTCTCGTAATCCCAAAAGGTCGACGAACTGACCAAGTTTCTCGCGAATTCCCTCGAATGGAGTGTGTGTGTGTGTGTATGTGAGGGCAGTGCACGCGAGAGGCACACATTCACGCAGGAAATAACGCTATTAATCATAATCGCGGCTGCACCCGCCCGCGTAAATGATGGGCCGCTCTCACTGTCTGCGTGTGTATGTGTATGCGTGACGCAAGCCTCCTCCGGCCTCCGGCCTCACGTTCTCTCGAAGCTAATCTAAGCTCTGTCTCTTGAATTATTCATGAAATTTTTTTTTTGGAATCGATCCTTTTTCGTAATCTTTATTACTTATTGGCCCGATCCGTTTAATTGAATTAGCTGCATGTGATAACGTAAACAAACGTACAGTGTTTACCTAGATAGGATGATTAATCAGAGACTTTCGGGACAGCAGCAGGAAAGCTCACATCCTCTGTGAGCAGCAGACGAAATTTCATGAAATTAAATACCGGGAAACTTGACGAAACTGTCGTCATCAAGCACGGCTCCCCCTCGAGAGTTAAATGAAGCTGCTGCAGTAGTAGTCGTCGAGGGGGAGAATAAAGCGTAAAAGAGAAAGAGAGCCGCACGACGCGGTGAGCTTGTTTTTAGAACGCGACAAGAAAAATACGAGGGAGGAGGAGCAGGTTTCAGGCGCCACAGACTCTCGCGGCAAAGGATCTTATTTATGGAAACAAACTTGCGACGAAGAGAGAGAGAGGCTGTGTATGAGTGGTTAATTTCTTGCGCGAAAACGCACGACGAGGCTTCTTTGTTCGGTAGAGAAGGAGGTCAGTGACCTCTAGGAACTATTTCATTCATTTGTGAGAGTAAGCTTTGGTAGTAAAAGAAATAGTGTTACTGATAGTGGACAAAATTCATAACTCTATGTCTTCGACGCATCATTCCTCTTTATAGTTTGTGTCCTTGAACGCCTAGAACCACAACCATCAGATGAATCAGCTCGTTCGTCTTCCTCGATTCTACGTTATTGAGGAGAAGCCATTAACTCTGTGTCATAGACTACAAGCACATGATGTTAATATTTCAAGAGCTAACAAATTACGTGCAAAGCTCCTCTAAATCGTCGAGCATTTCAATTAGACTGAGAGACATCTTATTCATTCTCTCGAAAAATTAATACGATCCTACCAATATGAATCTTCATTAAAATCCGCTCCCGACAAACTCTCTAATCATTCGTTTTCGATATACTTCTCGTCGAACAACAACGGCATAATAATAAACTCATCCATAAGATGCCCTACTCCAAATTAGGATCGCTCGTCGGGCATTAATTAAAGTAGCGCACTCTATCAGCCGCCAATAAATTAAGCTGCTTTATCCGTCTATTCGCGCCATTAGCATTGTATCGCTTGCAAAACATAGCCGCGCCGCGAATTCAATTCCCCCGATGAAAATAGAGCGACAGCAGCGGGCGCATTTGCATGAAATATCGCGAACCAATTCCCCGTACATCAGCCCGCCTACTTTCGATTTTTCACTCGATGTATATACCAACGACTCTCATAACTCACGCGCAGCAAAATATAACAATACCATATCAGCGCGTGTAAATCGGCGTTGTCGCGCGATCGATAACGTAACGCGATCGTCAATGAGTCAGGATTCCGAGGATCGGATCCCATTAGCGATGCTCGTGTCGGCTGCGCCTTTTTGCCATTCCTTCGCATGCAGTACTTTTTGGATTTTTGAGAGAGGAAGAGAGAGAGAGAAGACGAGCGTTATAAGACACTTTGTTGGAGTGACCCAGTTGTCGTCGTGATGGCACTTGGCAATTGCGGTTCTAACTGAGGGAAACTACTACTGCTGCCGCTGCTTTCTTTGTGACGGCTGTTTACTTTGTGGATTTAGTGCTGCTGTAAATAAAGCGAGTTTGGCGGAGGAAATTTCAATTGCGTCGTCGTCGTTGTCGAGAAAGCTGACTCGCGCGTTTTTTCTTGCGCGGCTGTATACCTATTGTCTGCTGTGCTGCAGCGGCTATTTTGTACAAATCGATAATTATCGAGACCGTTAACGTCGTACGGACATGATTGAGTGTCTTTTTTTTTCATGATTTATAGCCTCTGTTTTTACCTCTTAATTTCGCATTAGCGTACACTCGACTATTGTGTTGTTCTTAACGAGACAATCGTGTTGTTCTTGTTGCAGAAACGATGCTGGTCCAGCAGGTGGACTTCCTCGAGACGATCCTGGAAGAAACGTCGGACGACCTGCAGAGCGACTCCGACCGTAGCGGCACCACCTACTGGCTCGGCTCCGACTCGGAAACCGAGAGCGTCATACACATAAAGGCTGGACAACGTACAGCAGGTGGGTTTTAATTTTTCTCTGAAATTTACTGCTTATTCATCCTACGATGATGCTTGCAAAGTTCTAGGCGCGGATTGTTATGGAAAATAAGACAATCGCGAACAGTAGGAAGAAAATAATGTAGGAAGAATATTGTGCGCTGATGCTGAGTTTTGCAGATGAATAGTGTGTAGTACAGCGTGAATATACGTTACGTAAGCCGCTCGGCAATCAGTATAAGTATTATGCTAATGATAAACGTGATGTGCTTGTTTCGAGGCTTGTTTACTGTGCCAATCATTTCGGTTATACAAAAGGTCTCTCTCTGATGTTTAATGACGTTAAGCCTTTCGAAGTGTTTGCTATTAACATTACCTGTGCACACGGTGGCGTAACAATAGGCATAACAAACAAGAAGAGCGAGACTAGTTCCTAAAAAAAAAGAAAAAAATTTAGTCCAGAGAAAGAAAGACTTTGCACTGAGGTCATTAAGCAAATCAAGGAACGCCTTAATTTGAAGAACTGAGGTCATTAAGCAAATCAAGGAACGCCTTAATTTGAAGAACTGATTATACGTGTATTAGCGCGGAAGTATAAGCTGCTGCTGCGGCGACAGTGCGTGGGCTAATTTTGTACCCTCGAAAGCCGGCTGATTTTTAATTTGACGCGGCTTGCGCTATAATTTGCATGAAAATAAGGCCCGCCAAGTGGATAGATAATTAAAGGTGTCTGCGAGAAGGGAAAAAAAATAGATCTGCATATGCGTACGCGTTTCTCTCGCCGACAAAGGCTCTGGGAATTGTTTTTTAGTTGTGTATTTTGAATCTAGAGCATTTTCAAAACAAGCCTATAATAAGAATTGCACTTTTTTAACTTTCTCATTTCTACAGTTATAATTGGCTTAATTGTTCCGGAAGCCTGGGCTGAGCGCGCTCTTAAAGAGTTTAGTCAGGCGTTCTACAAAGTTATTCCTTATTTAGTGCATCACAGCTGTGGCAATTATAAAAAGAGGAGTAAATGTCACTTTCTCTCTAACGGTAACTCATCCTTCAGCAGATAATGACTTTTCCAATTCTATATAATCTGCAGCATATATTGATTTATTCACCATCATATTCAAAAATCACATTATTCCTTCACAGTCTTTCCATTTTCAAAAACGAGTATTCCCATAAAATAACCGCCTACATTCACGGAATCTCCACAAAACCGCCTTGTCTCTCCGCATTCCAACAATGCGTCAAACCAGTTCGACTCTCGATCGTTCTCACTCTTGTGAATATGCACGTCTATGGAGACTGCCATAATAATATTCCAGTGCGTGTTATTGCAGGGAAATGTGGTATGAGGCGAGCAAGATAATCAAGCCGCGGAATTCAGCTCAAATATTTACTTTCGCCCCGTGTCGGAGTTTGCTCCTGGCTGGTGGCATTGCTTTGTGCTTTGCTGCGCGACCGGTTGCTGCTCTGCAGGCGGTTCGAATGAAAGCGCGCGAGTTTTGAATTCCACTGGCGCTGCGCGTTATTGCAAAGAAGCTTTTGGCGGGACTTTTGAAAAAGTTCTCTGAAAAACTGATTTCTCAAAAGTTGTATCAATTGTAAATGTCAATACTCAGAGAAAGTAAATTACAAGCATTATACACAACGTATAATGACGAAACAGCAGTCCCTTTAAAAAAAATAAACAAAGACCAAAAATACATATAATTTTCTCCGGCACCTAATTAGGCGCTACATACGCAATCAAATAGTCTCGCGCAACTGGGCCTTTTTTTTCTCCGAAACCGAAGCGAAAAAGGAAGGAAGCAAACTGACAGTAATGACAGCGAAGGGAGCAAAAAGCCGTGACGGCGAGAGCGAAAAAAAAAAGAATAAAGAGAGTCGACGCGCGCCATGCAATATTCGTGTGACGAATATAATATGCGTGAGTTGGGTCGAAAGATTTTCCGCGGCTGTTGCGACGACGAAGGCGATTGTTTCATCCGCTATTTTTACGAGGGGCCTATGAATAGAACCGACGGCTGTCCGTCTTTCTCCTCGCGCACACACTGTTTTCTTCGATGCGCATCGCAGAGAGAGAATTTTCGAAATTGAAAATTTTCGTATACATCAGTGACGCATATAAATTCGAAAGATTATCACCAAATTATGCATCGACATATCCCGCCGGCGGCGTCTCATTAACTTTTACGATCGCGTCCCCTGTCATAAATCGCTCATCCGAATTTCTTCATAAAAATAAATCACTCGTCTACCTAATCTAAATCCCTTATTTCCCTCAGCCCTCTCGCGCACTATTATCTTCTCCGGCAACAAAAGAGAGTCTGCATCGTATTATCTCTCTCTCTCTCTCTCGGCATTCCTCGAGATTCTCTTCTTCGGCGCATTTCGTCGCGACTACTTATTTGACTTTGCGCAATTGACCCCGTGCTGAGCCTCTCTGATGCTCTCGTTTCGTCGGTCGTTGTCTTCTCCGTCTCGTCGTCATCGTCAGATGCAAAGTGCATCGCTGCAGCGAGCTTATAGCGTGGGAAGAAATTTCAGTCTCGGCTTTAACTCGATGTGATAAATTAATAGCTGCTATAAGTCGATGATGAAATTAAGCGCGGTAATTACACGCGCTTTGGCTAATACAAGAGCAACACAACTGAATATAAAAGTAAAACGCCATCTATCGTACATTAGGTTACCCAAGACTGCTAAAAATATAATACTACTCTTTTCCCTCTGGAACTGAAATATTGTTTTTGCAGAATAACTTCTAGACGCCGCCCACGAAACATTCTCGCTCATCTGTTTGTCTCCTATATAGCCTGCACGATCATCATCATCATCAGAGAAAAAATGCGCCAACGACGACGAGAATAGCGTATCGGGGATTTGAAAAGGCTTAAAATTTCGAGACAGACCTCGTCAAAAAAAAAAAAAAAACAATCTCTCGATTCCAGCTTTGACTCACTGCATCAGTGTCAATATAAGGCGCGGAGCAAGCCGACGAGCGTTGAGTAACGCTAACAATTTTTTTTTTCGTCGCGCGCGCGAAAGTCTGTCAGTCACGTTTTGCGGTTGGCAAAGTCGCACTTCTATTTCTATCGAGCGCGAGCGAGCGAGAGCGAAGAGAAAAAAGTCATTACATTTTAGTATCCGAATAAATCTTCGGATTCTTTGATATAAGAATAGACGCGATGTTTTTTGAAAAATTCCTTCTTCTACACTTCACAACACACAAGCAGCCTACTTTTCTCGAGGCGTCAATTCGTAATAGTAAAATTGCGTGCGAAAGCTCAAGCGATCGCGTAATCCTTTGTTCCCGCTCTAACACTCCGTCTAAATTTAGATCGTCTCTTTGAGTATGACGAAGTCTTAGCTACTATACTCGTATACTTATAAGACACACAGATACATTACCGCAACGTCGAACTCGTGCTGCAGTTTTCTGGGCCAATACCACGTCTCGTGAGGTGTGATATTGTATACTCACACAGACACGTGAGAGATGAGAGAGAAAAATGCGACGGATTATTGCGCTCGATGAAGTAATGAAAACGTAACTAGTTTCAAAAATAAAACAAACAAACGCGCGTAAAAAATTTTTCTCTTCTCTGTATACCTGGAAGAGTCCATCCAGCACACAAGTAGATGTAGGTAAGCAAGCGCAAGGTGATTCATCAAGGCTGCATCAGCAGCGCATCCTCTATACAAGGAAACTCGCCTGCCTTCTTTTTCCTATCCGCACACACATTATACACATGCGATTCCGATGTGTTAGAAGAAAAAGAAGAAGAAGAGAAACTCTCTCATCGCGCGCAAAAGTGGGTCTACGAGATACGACTGCTTTTTCCATATAGCGATACACACACACACTGCGTCGAGGTTCGTTCAACCGGAAGTCCATCGGCGCTTATGGCATTAGACGGACGCGTTGACGCGCTGCACTACTGCGCATGCAGTTTTTTTTTTTCATTGCGTCAAAGAGGCGATGGAGTATATAATAGTGTACCTGATTCCAACGGACTGATCGATTCACTGCATCAGCGGAGAGAAAGTATCTCGGCGGTGCTTTTGACGAGATAAGAGATCGTCGTAGAGGTTTGTCGCGAACGTTATTCAATACACAACGGCCCCAATCAGCATCAATCAGTCCTCGCCGGCTCCAAGAAAATTAAATCTGCGCGCGCGCGCGCGCGGCTCCTTACGAGAAAATTCCGATCACGCATACGGAAGTCCCCATTGACGGGAGCGATTTGCACGTTAAGTCGCGCTCGCGCTCCAGTTTCATTAAGTCTCTCGGGGCTCTCTTCTCAGCGCGTTTGGCCATATAGCTATAGATAGGTATACGGCTCTTTATTCAGGCGCCGTGTGCGAACAGCCTATCCCACGAGGCTTAATTGAATTAGACCCTCAGAATCCAGCGGCGGCGGCGGCGGCGGCTCTCTACGCCGGCAATCGAGCGTATAATCGATGAAGATTATCTTTCTTCTATAACATGTTATTCTTGAATTTATGTATGTGTACTAAAAGCGAAACGATTTATTTTTCTTCACAGAGGAGAAACAGGATGGCAGCGGGAGCGAGTGCAATTCAGTGGTCCCGAAAAAACGCCGTCGCAAGAACGGCACCGACGCCAACAGCCTGGACCACCAGAACAACGGCTCTTCACCGCGCTCTTCCCGCGATTCATCCGCCTCCTCACGCTCCAGTTCTCTTCTTCAGTTCGAGTCTCTGGAACGCACCTGTGCGACCCTCTCGCCATCCAGCTACAGCTTCGACTCGCTCGAGTACAACAATCGAGTCCAGCTGGCCCAACAAGGTATGGCCAACGGAAGCCTCTCTTCAGCCAGACACGAAGCTTGCGCTTCGCCAGACAGTCTCGAGCAGGACTACGTGGGACATGTGAACGGATATCTGCCCGATGTGCAGAGAGAGACGAACGACGGATTGTTCGGGAGACTGAGGCCTTACAGGAGCTTTGAGAGCCTGGGGGAGAAGGATCTGATGCCCAGGGAACAACAGCTAGGAGGACTACTGTCGAACGGATTCGCGAGTCACGCTTTTGGAAAAAACTGCGACCTGTCGAGAGTTGCGAGGAGGCCGAGGTCTAGGAGAAGGAGGTAGAGTTTTTACTTTGTATTATGGCATACTAGAACGTTCCATATGTCACTTCATTGATGATATGCTGTTTTTCGTTAATTATTATATTAATGTTTGCATCTTACAGTAGGTAAGGAATCACTTGTGATGTAAGTTTATCAATATACAGACATTATAATAATTTATTTTCATCGAGTAACGTGAACTTTTGTCGCATGCAATGTATCACAAGAACCAACGTTGTACGTTTTATTCATAGAAATAATTCATCACGCACTATAAATACTCATTTCCATCTAAAGCGAACGACGAAAATAAAGATGAAATTTCCACGTCAAAGTCCAGCAATAAAAGCCACCCCCCGACGAGCGTTCCAAACAAACAACGCGCTCATAAGTTCGCGCCGTAAAAGCAAGACATAAAAAAATACCTCTCGCGCGCCCGTTTGAAATTCCACGCAGCAATCTCGACACCTATATAATACAACGAAAATCCAAAACATCACAGCTGCGGCTCTCTGTACACAGCCTCTGACGTCAAACCTTTACAGAATTTTCAAAGCTTCTCGGAGAGTATACACGACGTCGTGTCGGTGCGAGGAGATACACAAAGAAAAGTTCTCTTTCTCGGTATACTGTTCTCGATCGACCTTAAACCTCGAGTGGGGCGCAGTCGCTCTTTAGAATCTTGGCAGTGTCGATTTGGCCGGGCCGCCACGTGACCCGAATTTTTCTTGGCTCCGCGAGACACCAGAACAGTGTCAAACTTGACCCTGAGAGAGCCTTTGCGCTACTGCTGCTGCTGCTGCTGACAATCGAGAGAGACAACGAAATTTCTCTATTTCATATCGTTCGACTATTTCGTTTCGATTGGCTAACTCGATAGCCGCTTAACCTAATGATACGCTTAATAGGCCAACGGTTAGCACGTCTTCTTCGGCTCGGGAGAGCGTAAAAAACGCGCTTTATTATAATGGCTCTTAACTTATCTCAATTACTCGCTCGGAGAGAAGGAGTATAGTCTCTCTCGCGCGCGGCATTATCCAATGAAGCCCGCATCTGCGCGTTATGCCATCGACCACTATAGTATACGGGGAATTGGTAGCGCGAAGAGCAAAGTATACTTGTACATAAATTGTTCATTGTTTCGAAAGCTCAGCACGTGGATGATCCCACGGGGAAATGGACATTTTTATGCAGCTGGCCAGGCGCCAAGAATTACATTTTTCATGACTCTCGCAACTCTTTTCCATCAGCGCGGGATTCATTAGAAATTCAAAATCAATGTCTATACACTACTGCTACCCTACTCGGCTACTCTCTCTTTCGTTATAATCAGCTTCGACCCGAATAAAAAGCGTATCCTCTGTCTTTCCCCCAGGGATCCCTGGAACCTCAACGATCCGGATGCCTACTCGGACTACGAGGAGGACAACTCGTCGGACAACCTCAGCGACGACAATCCGAACGACGACGACGACTTCGGACCGCCCAGCCGCTACAGCGAGGTGGACCAACTGCTCGTCTTCGGCGACCCTTCGACCCAGTACCAGCACGCGGCCTCGCTCGACTGCCGCAACAGCGTCGACCTGCGCGAATTCGGCCTCGACTCCGACGACGAGCTCAAGCGGCGCGAGATCACGTTCCTCGAACTCAAGGCCGCCACCAGGCTGAATCTACCCTCGGGACCCGCCAG
>UCQR01037660.1:5937-18537 GCA_900474235.1 Cecidostiba semifascia | reverse complement strand
TCTTTCGCTCGTGAGCTGAGCGCGAAAAAGAAGAAGGGAATTCTCGCGATTCGGCTCTCCTCTTATGCATTTGCGATTCAAAGCCCGTTCAGGGTGTAGGTTTCTGCTCTTTTTTCTATGTAAGCAAAAACGCGAAAAAAATCTGGGCGTCGAGAGCAAGGTCGAGAGCTGGGATTTCGAGATTCGACTTTGACGACAACTACAAATAAATGACTACGCCGAATAACTTGACTTTCTTATAAACGTCGAACGACATTTTACATATACGATTATACGCCCTCCCTTATATATGTTGTATGGATTTCTTTCTCTTTTGCGTCCGTGCAGTATAGACGACTACACGAGAGTCACGTACCACACTCAAGTACGAGGGGCATAAACAGGCTTGTTCTGCAAACGGTGTATAGGATAATCGCTGACGTACTGTCTTCTGAGCATTATATGCAGACGCAAGAAATTATTGCCTTATTCTTTGAAACAAAATATTTCTCAAGACTTTATAAAGAGAAGTAAAAGAAGTAGAAGAAAGTATTTTTAGATTTGTTTGACGTTCAAGTAAGTGAAAAAGTTTAAAATTTTGCTAGAACTTTTAACAAGGTTTTTGAGCAGTTCCAAATTAAACAATATAAAAATCTACATGTTGAATGAATAAAGACAATGATAAACTGACACCTTAGAAGATAAATTAATCAATACCGACTACTGTTTAAACTCAACTTCATGAACTTTCAAAAGTCTGTTTGGCTATTAAATTTGCAGGAGAGAGCATTCTGCTTTTAGCACGGGATAGATTTTGCCAACGAACAAATTGATTCTGTATACATTGAAATGAATTGGTAACGAAGTTGTAACCTTTGGCTTTCATTAAAAAACAGTTCAAAATATATTCGATAGAAAAATGTGTGATTCAAGTAAATGCAGTATTTGGTTGAAATAATTTAGAATAAGATATTATATAAAAGTTTGAAAATCAGCTTCCTACATGGCTCTCGGTTTCGACGTAACGATTCAAACAGAGCTATATATAATATGAGTACAGGACAGTTCGTTGATTATATTAGCTGATGCAACGTATTAGATCGAGATTAATTTACAACTCGACATTGGGTCCAAAGAGAATAATAGAAGTAATACTTAATTTTAAATTGAGAACATTAAGTTATCAGTCTATGTTGCGACACGCTGTGCCTATTAAAGCAGTAGTTATATAAATTTATTCCTTACTGTCTTTGCATATACGAAATAACATTTGTAAAGTAACATTGTAACTGTTGGCAAACAAAAAAGCAATGCTTATTCGCGTTCTAAAGTAAAATGTATAAGCAGAAACAATTTAAAAGCGCGTCCAATTGCCTAGTCACGCGAAACTTGACGAGATGAGCTAGTTTAACGTAACAATGTGTCACAGTCGAGTTGACAAGGTTTTCTCATATTGCCTTTGAAACATTGAAATATTCTGTTATACTTTACTTTGAAATCAGTTCTTCGCTTTATTGTATGCAATATACTTGTATTTAAACTGCAGTTATAACTATTTGCGTTTTTATTTTTTAAAATATTTTTTTATACAGATATACTAAAATCCTCAATTGTATATTAAAGAATCTAACACGTAAGTGAAAAGCTAAATACTATGTAAATTATTATCAAGAGTAGGAAATTTCACTTTTACACGAAAAAGAAAGTCATGTAAGATGCAGCTTATCATTCGATCGGTCAGGTCAGAAAAATATTTTCGCTGACCTCTGCCTCATTTGCATTTCAATATACCTCTATCATGGACGTTCTAAGATTTCGTTGCATAAAATTTACGTTACGATTCAATTCCATGCAACTATTATGCCAACAACGTTTTACGACTTAAACGGGCAAAAAATTGTCTGAAACTTTTTATTGAATTTCAATTAATAGTATATTATGACACTGTTGTGGGATCTGCTTTTCTACCTTGCTCGAGGTTTTTCGCACGAGCGAAGCGAGTGAGAAAATCGAGCAAGGTAGAAAAACACCTCCCACAACAGTCTCATACGATATTTTATACCACGAGAACCGAAAATTGTAATTAAAGTTTGCATTTTGAGGTTAGAGTGGTATAAAATACATTACATGCAATCGTTAACACAACAGAGCACAAAAAGGATAAGAGAATAATCATTGTATCTTGATATCCAGCGGCCGATAAAGTAGCTCTACTCCTCTTCAATTATCGATTGCATATAGTCTCTCGACGACACGGTCGTATACACGTACGAAAAGGGGGCGACGACACGAAAGTCGGATAATAACACAAGAATATGGGGTATTGAAGGGAATTAAATTCCTACTGTGCGATCGTTCGAGCGCTGATTTTACAGCTTTGCTCTTCCTCCCGTCTACATTATATGCATATACTATGCGGAAGAGAAGAGAGAGAGAGAGAGAGAGAGCAGGAGATGACGTATCGATTACTGGAGTGCGATAATGCGCGATGCCGTTGGGATGGATTGTCGAGAGGCTTGGCTTTATTATATGCGATCTATTTGTACAAATCCGATGATGCGATTGGCAGATTGGCGGCAATATTGCCTAACGGATTATATATCTGTCGACGAATCCCGGGCTAAACACGGCGAGGGAAATTCGCGAATGAAAGAGCGATAACTGATGCGCACACTACTGGTTTTAACCAATGATCTGCGAGTTTTGACGTTTCTCTTTTATTGATATAAGTGACTTTTTGTTAAGGTTTGATGGAAGCTCTTTTTGAAGTTTGTTAAAAAATGCAATGTGGACAAATTTTCAAATACGGCACTCATCGATAAAACAGAATCAATCACTAAAACATGCATTCTTTTGAAAGAGATTTTGATACGCGTTGTTGGCACGGTGTACAATTTGATGAATTTATAACTAATAAAACATTCAAAAGAGAAAGTGAACATAAAATCCCAGACGAACTATTGCATTGCATGTATAGGCAACACACTTCCTGGACGCAAATCTCTTTGCAAACTTTTTAAAAAGAGGATTTTTTGCTACATATTTGATGTTAAAATGATATTTCAGCAAAAATTATTTGTATATGTGTTTCAATAAAATCAGTAAAATAAAGAAACGCGCGCGAAAATAAGGTCCAATATCAATTATAAAAGCAAAACAAATCAGGATGTTATCTAGTATATACGATTACAATTTAACGCTGCAAATCTGCATTAACGAATAAAGTAAATTATCCGACAACAGCAAAGTATAGTAAAAGCAACGACGGCGGCGGCGCGAGTTGATTATCCACGTTTATGCGCGAGGTGACGCTGTGCCTTTGTTAAAGTGTCCCAGTTGTCTGGCATTGTAATGGTCCCAACGAGCGATAATATCTTAATCTATGTACAAGCACACCGTCGCAGAGGCGCGCGCTCTCGCATACACGGACTTGCTCCACCACTCGATGAGGTCTTTTGACCCCGAGCCAGCCGAGCTTCCTGGGAAATCCTTTCTTTGGATGCAAAGCGAATTCCTCGGGCTCGTAAAAGCCGTCGATTAAGATTATTCAACTGTTTGCTTTCGTTGGCTTTGGTCCGGAATGAATTTTTACCCTTCGGCCTGCGCTATATAGACGAGAGATTTTTCTCGTTAAGCCGCTTGTTTGACGCTTTTAATTGGGAATTTTTGTTGAGAAGTTAATTGCCTTTTCAGCTTTATCCATCAGTCGCATGATTGAAATAGTCATTGAATCGTTGTATTTATACATGTCCTTGCTTTACCGTATAAAAATTTACAAAAAGTATACAGTGTTATTTGACAAATCTTACTGTACTGCAAATATTACAAATATTAATATTCAGGATACTCAGCAGAAATTACACGTTTAATAGCAAAGTCGAGTAAGAATTTACAAATGGAACTACACTCGACGTTTTTTTCCAACAGTAAATTCGTATAATTATATCCATTCATCTCACGGAAAAATATAAATGCATTTCCGCTTCAAGCGATCGCGTGTACACGTGCTTATCTTGATGTACGCTGGGCAGATGTTTCGTGTTCTCTGCACCTTTGAACAGTCGAAAGTTACTATAATACCAATAAAAATGTCTAATAATGGCGAAAGTAGAAATACCATGCACTAAAATATTTGGATAAAATGTTGACCTTATAATAACCCGATGAACTTAAGAGTAAAAATATATGTAGTACTATGATTGTCTTCTAATCTAGTCGACCATTATAAATCACCCCATAATCACAAAATATTTACATGTATACAATTTCATTTACGAAATTGCTGTAGTACTCTCAATGTGAATTTGTTAATATAAATACATACACCGTGAACTACAGATACGCGTTTGACCGCAAAAGTTTACTGATGCCACATTCGATATACGTATATTATTTCGCGTACGAATCCCAGCATAGTCGCACTACATGAGAGCTTCACACATGTGGGTGTAACTTGCTCTGTATACAGGGCGAAAGGGAGACGAGGATCAATTTGTCACAGGCTTGTCAAATATTTTTTCCATAGCTGTTCCATAGAGTGTCCGCGCAGTCACGTCGCGGATTTCTGCACGCGTATATATACACGGATTTTTTTTTATCTTCCCGTCCGTTTTTTCTTGCTCTCGCAAAATATAGGGAAGGGGGGCTGAAAGATCGATAGTTTCGAGAGTATATTAATCGTTCATCTGAGTATTATTGAGAGATATAAGAGTGATTACTTTGATTTCATGCTAAATTCAGGTAAAGCATTGTTCTAATGAGAAATCGATCGTTACAGTTTTGCTTCTCGTGCTTCACTTTTATGGACCTATGATGAATAGCTTTTTCTGGCTTTTATTTTGTATTTTTCCGGGCTATTCATTGCACTATATTGAAGCTACTGTTTTTAAAGCGTGAAATCAATATTTTTTTCGAATTTAATCAAAGATAGTCTTATCTATATAATACACATTAGAATAATAGATCAGCATTTTTTATTTTTAAAATGAATAAGCGTCGATTCTTCATTTATATTTTACAATACCAAGAAGTATCGATGTGACACTGAATTATAGTCGCAACTCACCAAGGTTCTCTCAATTACGTTAAGCTTGAGCATTTGCACGTTCTAAAGTTCTTGAAATAGACGGGTCAGTCTTTCGTATACACTTTGCTAGCGTAATATTAAGTTATTAGCTAATTTTGAGTCAGCTTATTGGAGCTACAATCATACCATTGTTCCCCTATTCTTTTTTGTGAATCATCATCAACATTCAGGTAATTATTGATTCACATCAATGTTAATTTAACATCAATTATAAGTCCCATACACGCGCACCTACGAGATACGGAAATTTTGAATTTCAGATTAGATTAATTATATACTGTGCGCATGAGTCTATGCATATAGTATTTATTATGAAATACATAACTGGTAAATGTGCACTAATAAACGTTAGTTCAATTAGTGTTGTATTAGCATGAATTTGAAATATAGTAAACCAGCGATTCTCTGATAGAAATAGACTGGCTGTTTGAATCGATTGGTTATGACTTGATATTATACTATAGACAGTTTAGTTGCTCATAAATATCCGTTCCAAGAACTGCAATGCAATCTTTTTGTGCCATAAAATAAATAAAAAAACTTTAGTGTTGAATTCGAAGGATATCTGAAGTACTTCCTGCGATTGAAAAGGGTAGACGGGAACGTAAAAGGATCAATACTTAATTTAAGTTCTTCGCGTTTTACTACTGTATCTGAATAATGTGATAAGGTAGTCTAAATCGTTAAAATTGATATCACTTACGTGTTCGAAAAACATCTTTGGAATAAAAAAGATATAAAATTTACTTTTTTTTAACAATCAAAAATAATCATTTAATATAAAAGTGAGAATTAATTAAAAAAAATTATTATAACTCACTACTACTGTGGAAAAAGCCACGTCTCGTTTTTGGTTTGATTCACACTCACCTAAAATAGAATAAAAATATGAAAGATTATTGATTGTATATTGTCATCAACGGCATCTTATCGCATCAATCATTTTGAATGTCAAAGTCATCAACTCGCCAATATGAGTCTGACTGCGTCTGACTGTTTTTTATATGCGAAACAAATCTTTCATCGTAAAATCGCCCTCGAGCATTAAAGTCAAAAGTTTTTCTAATTCTAAATAAATAAAAAAGTCAAGTAGACGTCATAAAACATGGCATTATGGAGATATGAAAATGCTTTTCATTTTCCGCAGGCACAGCAGCAGGGTTGCGGGAGCTCGTGCAGTTCTCTCGGCAGCGAGATTGGCGCGCGGATGGATATAGACAGAAATATCCCGGCAGAATGGACAGATATCGCGCAGCACAATGCGCGCAGGGGGTGGAGAGCGAGCGAGCGAGAGAGTCGCGCCAAAGATGGAAAGCGAGGAAGGAAGGAGGCGAGGAATTCGCCGCAGGCCTGTAGACTCTAACCTGACCTCGAACTCGCTCGCTGCTGCTGGTGTGTGTGTGTGTGTGTGTATGAGCGGTGAGTATACGTGCATCCGAGAGACTTGGTTCGAATGGTGTTCGAACTAAGACGAAAAAGACTGTCGATGGTTAAACTGTTGGTTTAGTGCAGTGGTTTCGGGTTGATCGACGATTTATTCGATGATGCGAAGTTATGAATATAGAGTTTCGAGCTTAGTGTGCGCTACGGATTGTTTGTGTAATGAATGAGCGAATTGTATAGTTAACGAAAATGTGGAAAATCGTAAATTTCAAGTTTCAAACTGATGATAACCTCGTTCGGCTAAATTCTGAAATATTTCGTTATTAATTGCTCATGAAAATTTAATGCGCGTTCCGAGATTTTATGTCTATTAATAATTTACAGTAGATTTCAACATCGATGTAAAGCGACATAAAATCGATAAGCTTAAATTAGTGCGTTTAATAAACCTAAAATATTGAACACTGACGTTCCCTTTATTGGAAATTTATCATTTATATATTACAGGAAATAGTCAAAATTTCTTCTCGTATGATACATACATCGGATATGTCAGTTGAGTCTCGCAAGGACTTCGTCTGCCTAAACTGTACGCAACATATCGCTATATTTGCGTGGAGACGAGTGCTAATTGCCTGAGACAAGTCGACGAGCTGGCAGAGGAACAGAAAAAGAAGAGACCTTGCGTAAACGCATGCACAGTTTGTGGAAAACGCACTAAATTCTACGCAGTATTCTCTAATTGATAAGTTGCTACGTGCTTCGAATATCTATACACAGCAGTATTATGTAGGTATATTACTATATGACTAAGAGGCTGCTATTGACGAATTGAAACTGTATGTATGTAAGCTGAGCTCGTTTTCAATTGAGTATACCGTTATTATTTATATTTAAATTTTATTCCGACTCTTGTTTTTTCACGCTATTTTTTATTTTATTGGTTTTCATCTGTATTTTCTTTGTTGGAATGCTTTCAATTTTAGTGACGAACAATAAAGTGATGAGTTCCTTTGTGCGATGCTGTTCTCTGTGTACGAAATTACTTAAGAGAGTTATTTAATTTAGCAAAAATATAAAAAAATATCAATTCTTTTGTGCAAAGTCTTTGGCAATCAATCGTGCCAAGAATAATAAATAAGTGGAGATCAAAATAGACTATTTACACAGTATTCTATTTTTATCGAACTATTAAATTTTGATGAAATTCTACTGTGGAGAATTATCGTCATTAATCATTTGGGCTGCATATACTGATGAAGTGATAAGGTTCACATGTTGTTTCAGCATTTACATAGATGATTCATTCTCAAATACTGCTTGTTTAATATTATCTGCAACATTGCAGATAATATTTTTTATGTTAAAGCTGTATCATGTTTTGAAAAAAATTAATTTAAAATAAAATAGATTCCTTCAAACAAATTTCTTTTATTGTATTTCCTGTCGGAGAGTTATTGGATTTCATTGAATTTCAAAATAGAGAAACAAATATTTTTCAACATAAATATCGATAAAAGTAAGCTTTTATTTTTCATAAACTCGACTCTACGTTCATACAGCCGGTACAAAAAAGAGTTGCTCAAAACATTTTTGTAATAAAAATAAACTTATTCAGTTATACGCATGATCGATACCCGTATAGTATTTATTTACAGAGCATCAACTCCGGAAAATACGTTATAGGATTGTGAGCTTTAAGGAGTCATCGATGGTCGCCCGCAAGCCCTGGACACATCCTTTTACTCCGATCCATTGTGCGCGCGCGCGCGCACAGGGATAGTAGCGTGTTATATAGACGAGTTTGTGCTGAGCCAAATCAACTAGCCCGAAGGGGGCTGTCGGGTTATACCCTAGCTCACTAGGTACTAACCGCGAGACCATATACAGATATAGAGTCGTGTGCTCTGGGCGAGTAGTTTGGTCCTGTTGGGCGTCGATTGGTTATCGATGAAATTTTTTCACGCAGAGCTTTCACGAGGATTCCCAGATTGAATGTAAGTTTTCTTTCGTTAGCTAGGATAATGGAATTTCCGAGCTCAATGTTGGGCCGCTAAGTACGTTGTTCGTTTTTTAATTATATCTTTTTTTTTCAAAAAGCCAAGCACTGTCATTCGTTATTTTGTGTAAATATTTGGTTCTCTTTATAGCTGTTTCATCAGAAATCGATTAAATTACAATCTGGTCTTGTCAGTTATACTATCAAGTCGATTAATCGCCTGAAACATTACTTGCAGTCTTGATAGCTTAATGGAAACTTGTTTCTTGTTGTACTATCAGATGAAAAGTAAAATTTCTGTTTGATTTATATTTTATTTGTCAGCAAATTATTATTAAGAATATACGCAAAGAGAGCATTTTTTTTGTTTTACTCTTAAAAAATACAGAAGTCGTTAAAAAGCTCACGAGTTGGATTGCTCCAGTCGAAAAACTTAATTAAAAGCATAAATATAAAGTCGCGCATGTGTGCAATGAGCCAATGTTTTCATTAAAATTCACCGCAGTTTGATTTTCGTTGTACCCTGTAACCGGTGAAAGTTCGCCACTACTCGCTCATTCGTTTGTGCAGATGAGATAGCTGTGTTCACATTGTGCATGTATTGGTGCGTGAATGTTCTCGATGGATGCATTGCCGTGTAAATACAAATCAGCTCTCGTGAGATAATTAGTCGGATTACAATCAAATAGCCAATAATCACCGTAAATTTTCTATACAACTGTTGATTATGTTATACATATACGCGCTTTATTATTGTAAATTTAATGAAATTCATATTCGAAATATAATCACAAAGTAAAAGGTAAAATAGTACAAATTATCGGATGCATCTCATTAATCATTTTAAATAATATTCATTTTAAATATGCAAGTATTTGTTTAGTAATAAATATAAGCCAATTTCGAGAAAAAAAATATAATATAAGTGGTTCTGACTTTATTACACAATTTTCATTTGTCATCAAACTTTTTATGAGCTTTAATTAGAGGTAATCCCGATCCTGGGCAGTCAATAAACTATTTTATTATGTCATGAGTGTGAGCAATAATAGAGTCCGTATTGCCAACATTGGAGGGGGTCGAGAAAATCAATACAGAGCACAAAAAGCCCCACTGCTACACTTGCCCTCCCTCTCGCTACTCTCCCTCTTTATCTCATTTTTCTCTTTATACTTGGATTTTTTTTCCATTTTCCAAGTTTCTTCGGCTCAGCACTATTTCTGGTGTATTCCACACAACGAATTAAATTAGAACATCCGGCTTTAACTTCAACTCGAAATATTTCCATTTTTATTCCAAATAGTAACTGCATCACGAATCTCGGATTTAACTATCTCTCGGGAAAATACGATAACGCGAATAAAATCTGTTTATAAACTAGAACGTGCTATTCGTAGAATTTACACAATCGAATATATGCAGTGTAATAATAAATGTAAAATCAATGTATAACGCCGTGCCTAGTTTGTATCCGGAGAGAAGCATAAGCGTCATCAAACGACACTTGAGGATAGCTTTGAAATAATAGAACGAAAAGTAGCAGCGGAAGCAACAAATGACACAAACTTTTCCCCTCCCCCGCACGCGATCCGTCAATCTATTTTCGCTCGAAGCCCTGTCTCCGCTGGAGTACACGAATTCCCCTTCTCTCTTTCAGCACTCGACGTACCATAATGACTCGTGGTGCGCGGAATAGCTTCCTATTATACAGCTTCATTCTTACACCAACTGCACTTTTACAATAAAATTTGTTTCATTCAATTTTGTAAGCGCGTATAGTGTCTCTCAACAGCACACTATACAGATCGCATTACAACTCTCCGTCGACGCGGCATGCCCGACGCGGACCGATTGTCGTCGGAAATGACGGCGTCGCGACGTCATTACCTCCGAGCCCTTCTCGTATATAATAGCCTGCAGCAGTCGTCTTTCGGTCCTAACATACGCTAACCCAGACCAACATTACCGGCAGAAGCGCCACGGTGACTGTCCGCAGGTGTGGGATCATCACTCGCTTCTCCAGTTACTCAGCCGTGCATGTCGACGCTTCGATTATAATCAGGAATAGGTGCTTGCGTATTATATGTGATGGACTTTTTCCTGAATTTTCAGTATACACATTTATATACTCTCGATGTTGTAATTTACGCCTGTCGTTGTAATTATAATAGTCACAAAACAAACAAGCGCGTATATCCTGCTGCAGGAAAATTTTTTAATAAACACAGCTGCAGCGTTAGTTTCCAATTACTTCGGGCAATATCCATCACTAAAAGCAATCCTTCATTTTGAAATACACGCACAAAATCTACTAACCAAAAATTTATAAAAGCGCTCTAATATAATAGAATCAGCAACAAAGAGAGAGGGCAAAAAGCAAATACGAGAGAGAAAATAGACAGATCGAACGTATTGCCAGACTCGCGGCCGCAAGCATTAATACGTCGCTCCACCCCGTGCACGCGTGTATATTAAGCTCGCCGGTCGCGTGATAACTCGTGCGCGCGGCGCGCGACGACGCGCTGCGAATATGTGCCCAAGTCAATAATATAATTATCGATAGTCTCGCCGAAATTACGAGGTTGGAGGGGCGACTACTGCCTATACACAGGAGTGTATATGTATACACTACACCATATAACATGCTATACGAGAGCACAACCTAGCCCACGGAATGGAGCTTGACCGCGTAAATATCATGGAATGCCCGATTTTGATCAACGCTCGTCATTCTACAAACGCAGCCTGAAATTTTAGCTGGCCTCGATTTCACTACACGATTTGCTTTTCGAGAATATTACGAAATTTTTCGCTGAATTACGATGTTTTCTTTTAACAAATTTTAATATTTCAGCAGCTTTTTTAATATTTATTCGAGTTACAAAAGTGCGTGTAATATTTGTCGAATGTTCAATATTAAATACTCGCCTGCGATGACAAGGATTCCAATGCTAACGTAAACTGAATCGAATTCGGCCGACTCAAGTAATTAAGTTGTTGATTGGGTTCGGTATTACGTTCAGTCATATAAATACTGATCAGAATATGTTAATAATAATAATGCTTCATATTGAAAGTCACAACCGTATTTTTCAAGCAGATATGTATTTGAAATGGAAAATATAATCAATAATATATATTGATCGAATAATCAGCGAACTTATAATAAAATTAATGAGATAAATCTGATGGTGGGCGTTGGTATAACGTGTGTATCCACGTTAAGTGAAGCCTAATATTGCAAAGATTTAATGCACTATAGTTTGAGTGACGCAATCAATTTTTATCTTTGTTGATGTACAAAGCGAACGCTATATACGAACGGAACAAAGACATGAGTAATCACACTGTAAGCCAGTGAAGACTAATCATTATTTTAGCTCGTGTCATTATTTCTTTTATGCAAATATCGAATAACGATAAAAGTTGTAACATATACATTGTATCTCCTAAGCAAATTAATTTTTTGCCATTTCGAATGTGAGAATAATTTTTTACAGCTTGAATGATTTATGAAATGTTTTGGTATCATTTTGCAATATATATACATTGTATATATGCTAGCTACTTTAATTAAAATAATTTTTGAATTTCAATAAAATACGTTCCAATTTCAGCGTAAGATAATCAATATTGATAATTATATAAATAGTATACATTTCACATGTATGCTAACTATATTACAGGTATATACCGAAGAATAATTTGCGAATTCAGATATGAAATGATGAATTAAACTTTTAACAATGAATAAATCTGTATTATAAGACTACAAATGTCCATAATTTCAAAAAGTAATATATGAATTTCTCTTGCACAAAAGATCCAAGAATTATTCTTTTGAAATCTAAATTTTACGTAATTTACTGACTTCGTTCACAGCATACGGAATGTAAGTTTTTTTTACTCGGTAAAATAGGAAGTCAGAAATGCATACAAAGTTGTTCGGATCTTTTCTTCTCCATCTATTTCATTTCATAACGTCACAGATATTAACTACGGAGTAATAAAGCAAGCTGAGTACGCGCGTGCGCGCTTTAGTTTCCGGATCGACCAAAAACTACATCATCTCATCATAATTAATCTCTATATTCGCATTCATCTCGATCCATTTCATTTCCAATAAATTAGTAAAATAAATTTCTGGGTAAAA
>UCQR01037659.1:5940-17320 GCA_900474235.1 Cecidostiba semifascia | reverse complement strand
TAGGAGCTGGCGTGGCGATGTCTTTCGCTTAGCTGCTCGGTAGCGACTGACTGCGTTTGCAACCAGCGGCGCGCGACAAGAGCCGGCGGCGCCGCCAGCGCCACCGCGAGTCGTTCTTTCGTTCGTTGCTCTCCATCTCGCGCCGGGAGATGGCGCCACGGGCTCTACATCGATCCTCACGGGTTCGCTCGACACCGTCGCCTATCGGTGGATCTAGCCCGGAGTTTCGACGGAACACTGTATATGATTTAAAAAATGGTATTCAAATTATGGTATGACTCCAGAAACGGTATCTTGGATATAAGGAATAAGTGCGCGAGTATGCGGTATTAGTTGAAATGATTAATTAATAATTGAAAACATTTAAGATTGCGTTGTAATTGCATATGGCTTCTTTTAACATTGTTAGGGAAATATTGCTTAGGAATCGCTCAAATAAATTGAATGTTGTATTTCTTATAAAAAAATCAATAACGGAGTAATATTGTTTTATTGTATAAACGAGAGTTTGTTCAAACCATACCTTTTTATTGACAAGCTAACTTTCATCGCTGAATTTTCGCATAATACTTTTTTTTGCGCTGATGCGCAACGGCTACTGCAACGCGTACGGTATACCTTTATAGACATAATATCGCTAGTTGTAAATTAATACGAGTATTTTCCCCTACGTTATCCTGTAGGGAATCCTGTAGGATATCCTGTACGTTTTTTCGCAGTTTTTCCTGCAGGAATCTGTGAAAAATTTATTTTCCAGAACAACCCTGCAGGACTTGCTATAGGAATTTCCTGTAGGATTTTCTATAGGGATTCTCGTTCTGGTTTTTTGATGTAAAAAAATATAATAAACATATATTGTGG
The DNA here is from genome assembly GCA_900474235.1 of Cecidostiba semifascia. Taxonomy (NCBI): domain Eukaryota; kingdom Metazoa; phylum Arthropoda; class Insecta; order Hymenoptera; family Pteromalidae; genus Cecidostiba; species Cecidostiba semifascia. Next base: position 16,459 of record UCQR01037659.1, on the reverse strand, counting down.
CCATTAATGGAAGTATGTATGTACCATGCGGGTGATAACACCAAAAATAGGTCATATATCTATGTTATCTACAACTTAACTTAATATTGTTTAAACAATTAAAAGTTAAGTTGCAAATAACACAGACATATATCTATTTTTGGTGTTATCATCCGCATGGTACTTCCATTAATGGCCACATATGTTAATAGTGTCATTTCCTATAGGAAGTCCTACAGGATGGTTCTGGAAAATAAATGTTTCATAGTAGTTTCTTGCAGGAAAAACCGCGAAAAACGTACAGGATATGGATATCACCGTGAGAATATCTTACAGGATAACCTACATGGTCACCTGCAAGGTTTTTCCGTAAGGGTTGTACTTTCTTTATAAAATCATAGCTATAACGCACACTCTCATAGAACGAGGATAAAAATTTAGCAAAAAGAGCCGCGGGATCTCGAAAATATTATAGCGCAGCATAATTTATTAGCGATGCCACTTTCGAAAATCATCGAAATTCCGCGATCCACATTCCACAACAACAACGACGACGACAATTATGCGCTAATATAAGCACGGTATCATCAGGTCGTTGCACCTAATCTTTCATATTAGGTAAAAAACAAGAAAAATCGGTAAAATCACGTAGACAAACGGAGAACATATCGCCAGGCCGCTCCTAACGAAAACTAGTACATTTGAAAAATAGCCATTTGTAACTCTTCATTTTCAGAACTCTTATTATTCAAGAGTTCTGAAAATCAAGATTTAAAAATGGATATTTCTCCAAAGTACTAGTTTTCGTTAGGAGCGTATTATATAGTAAATATAGTAGAAGGGCCGAAGGAAGAAGGAACAGCATCAGATGGGAAAAAGGAGAACCTATATGTGCGATCAGTGCGAAAATCCGCGAGTCGTCGTTCTTTCGCGAAACGGGCGTCAGTGTCAAACAGTCGCACATATACTTCCACATACATACGCATAATTTTTTTATTAATATTCACGCGTATACTTATTTTTAGCAATAACATATATCAATTATTCAACTATAAACTATTTTTTTTAATAATAAACTAAAAATAAACAAATCAAAGTGTAGAATTACACACAAGAACCACTGTATGTTATTAAAAGAACATCTACACTAGATTTGATTTGTTTAAACTAAAGTTAAATAAAGTTATTATTATTATTAAGGGTATAAAATTGTAGAATAAGTTTTTAAACTTCGCGCCAATGCGCGTCACTACCGCGCATGTCATGCGTATCATATATATTTTCTGATCGGTGATACTCAAGCAGTACTTATTTTATTTATTATTTAAATAAATAAGAGTATACCGTTAAAATAAGCTGTAGTGTAGTTACAATTAACCTTTGTGCAGTTTATTGGCACTTGGTGCAGTTCCGAAAACGCAGTATTTATGGAGATATCGAAATTCCAGTATGTGCAAAATATGCCAATTAGTTTTTTATTTATTAAAAAATGGGAAGTGTGCAATTACAATTAATAGTACCAGCGTAATGTACTAATGAAAATATATATATCTATTGGTATTTTTTTTTTATTAGCAAATTGGAAATCTTGCAGGCTGGGGTGGGATATGTATAGGTGGGTTAACTTAACATACAAGCATCAAGCAGAGCGGAGCGAGCGAGAGAAGGAAAAACTGACTAAGTATAAGTATGCGGTGCACCTTTCTCTCTCTCTCTCTTTCTGTTTCGACGCTGCGGCAACAGAGAGAAATGCAGCAGCAGCGGAAAGATGTGTGCACACATGTGTGTGCCCGAGCGCCCGTAAAATGCAGTCGGCGCCGCTCCTCGCGGTACCCATACAACACTAGTATATGTATACCTATACTCTTTCTATACAGAGGAGGAGAAAAGTATATGTATACATATATAGATATACAGCGCCGCGTAGGTATGTACATATGTACCTATCCACATATGTATGTATACACAGTTACACAGAGAAAGAAGTTAGGAACTAGGAAGGGAGAGAGAGAGAGAGAGAGAGAGAGAGAGATCAACACCGTCGACGCCCGCGAACCGAACCGTCATCCTCCTCCTCCTCCTGTGTATTATCTCGCTTTCTCTCTTTCCCTCCGCAGCAGCAGCAGCGTGTGCGTGTACGCGCACAGTACTGTGATGCGAAGCGACCGTACTGTTGACACCGCGGACAGCAGCCGCCTTCACGAGGACGAGCTGCCCCCAGGAGTCACCAACGTGGCGTACAGCGCCAGCGCTCCGCTACATAATACATCGTAGTGTGTACATACGTTCCGCCGCTGCATACACACATCTCTCCACACGGCCAAGAGTAGAATAAGGAAGGAAAGGAAGAAAGAGAGCTGCAGCATATATAGGAGAGCGCGAGCGAGACAGAGAGTGCGCGACGCTGCGGGGAGGCTCCTTTAGAAAGCTGCTGCTGCTGTGCGCTGTGTTGCAGAGGAAGCGTTATCGAGGAAAAAGCAGTACTTAGTGTGTATGTGTCGCGTGCCTGTTTCCAGAGAGTGTGATCGTCATCGTAGACGTCGTCGTCGTCGTGGAGCTGCGAGTGTGTGTGTGTATATATATATATATAGTGGACGATGAGGCGTCGATCCGCGACGACGCCACCTCCGGACGCTACGAGACAGTAGGAGGCGGCGGCTGACTCTCGCCCCCTTTTGTTATGACAAGCCACGGACCGCGTCCTCGAGAAGGATTCTGACTGCCTACTGCTTGTTGTTGGATGCAGCCTAGACTGGCCCACTGCTCGGCTGCTGCTGCTACTGGACTCTGTTTCTGTGGTCATGTGGACTCTACTTGGACAGTGGACTGGTTAGACTCTAGTGGGTGCTGCTCTGTGCTTTGACTAGGTGACTCTCAGCGGTGACTGTGTTCTTGTGTGTTTTTCTGCATCCAAGTGTCGTTCTGCGGGTGGAAGAGATCCCTCCAGCTATGCTGGATGGCAAGATGTCCTCGCTGGAGACATGGAGATGATAGTTTCTATGGGTAAGTTTTCTTTCACTCTGATATATGGAGCAAACTGTCCAGTTGACGAGTTGCTTTGCTATGCGTGGATGGCATGGCTTGTGTTGATCTAGGTGTATTTTGGAGCTCTGTTTATTTTTATTTTGATACCATCACACGCCAACAGGTGTACCACACAGATTGTGTCTGTCATTGCTGGGGTATCTTACAATGATCTTTGTCGTGACTGATTTTGAAGATTAGCCTATATTTAGTGACAAGCTTTGTTCTGCAGTATGTGTATATATACAATACTCCTTTATGATAACATTCTTTGAGTCATTATGAATCTGTTTCTTAAATTTCATGCCGTTTCCTTGCCATGTCTCAATTGACATTGCAAAACGAATTGTACACTCTTGCAATGCAGCCTGCTTTAGCTTGCAAAAGTATGTTTGTCATCATAGACATTTATATATCTGTATGAGTTGTTAAGGAATGAAAATAAACAAAATGGAGCAATCCTTATAGGTGTATTTTTGACATCAGAAATATAATCATTTTTATCATTATGATTGTATACTACTTGTTTATATGTTCTGTTTTGTCAAAAATATTACTAAAAGGAATGTGATTTAATGAAATTTATGGAATGTTTATGACAAAGTTTCAACTTTGATTTATCAGAGATGTTTGACTTTTTTTCATTAACAAAAGGCATTTAAATTTTAAGCATGAGACTTGAAAAGATTTGGGACCATTAAATTTTGTGTCTTCTTTTCAAGCAGGTTGTCCAAGCAGACAGCGTTAGGAGCATTACAATTTTATTTGGCTTTCAATAGCCTTTAGAAGGGATGAATGGAACAACAGCCCTGCGTCACAGTGTAAGTGGCAGTGGAATCGGTGAGCCGTTTCCAATTGCCACATTGGTTGTTTACAAAGATGATGCTGGATATGGGATGAAAGTTTCTGGAGACAAACCAGTCTATGTTCAGTCTGTAAAAGAGGGTAAATACAAAATTTTTTATCTTCATATCACTTCCTAATTCAACTTCTCTTGTTTGTTGAGATAGCCTTTGTAATGAATTATTCAAAATTTGTTTTTGCAAAAATTCAAAGTAAACTGTCTTCCATTTAAATTTTTACCAACTTTTTATTCATCTAGGTGGTGCAGCAGAAAGAGCTGGCCTTCATGCAGGTGATGAGATAATCAAGGTAAGTTTTGTTTGACACATTTTAGTTGATATTATATAATAAGTAATCTAAAGAATGTTAAACCATTATCGATGTGATGCATATTAGGATGCATGGTCATTTTTATTACTATTCAGTAGATGTGAGATGTTTATTGATGCCCTAAATAATTTGTATTAGTAGCTGTTAACTATACTGTTTTTTTTTTTAATAAACTTTCATTATTTACATAAACAACAAAACAGTTAACACAACAGTAATTAAATATAATTTAGTTGTCATTTTAACAGTAATATGTTTTATTAACTCTGTATAGATTCTAGATAAAGACATCAATGGTTCTACATTAATTGTAATAAATAAACAATTCAGAAGCCTGATAACTTTGAATAGAAAATTTGTGAAATCATAAATAGTATTAAATAGTGTGATAAGATCAATTATCAATTTTAATCAATTATCAAGATCTTTAAAGAAGAAAAGGTGTAAAAAATGTGTAAAAAAGTGGTCATTCTTTCATTGTACAATATTAAATTTTAGTTAAAAGTGTCATAAAGCTAAAACTGGACGATTATTAAATATCATGAATATAGTCTCTTAAAAAGACCACTCTTCATTTTTAATAGGCAAAACAAGAAAGAGCTACTTATAATGATATGCAGTTAAATGACTCATGTTTGACAAACTTGTTTTTGAGTTACAAGTAAATTTAGAAACTTATAAGATATGTGACAAATACAGAAAAATCTTGTAATTGTATCAAGCTTAAAGTTTTTTAAATAGCATGGTATTGCTAGCATTTAATTTAAATTGTTGAAATGAAAACCAAATGACTGTAAATCTAAACAACTATAGACATGTATAGAATAAATTTCTGATGTAATAAAATTGTACACTGAAATAATTTGATTCAAGCTTAGCACATGCTATACATTCTGATTGTTAGAGCCATACAATGATTAATGGAGGTTGCTCTGGTTCTCTTTACAATAGCTGAATAAGTAAAGATCGGACTACTTTTTATTACCTTCAGCAGAATCTATTTCCCTTAATCAAAGCTACATTTTTTCAATTGCTTTGTGATGAATCTGGCAAAATTAATATAAATGTATAAAATATTTTGCAACTAACATTTTTATTAGATCGTTTATCAATGACATTTGTTAAAATATATAGATCAATTAAGAAAACTTACTTTGAAAATAAATTTTAGCACCTGTTTAACATATATAAGAATGTTAATTTCTTAAATTCTTATCTAAATATTTTTCTTTTTGTGTTGCAGGTGAATGGAGTGAACGTCACACAGTCAACACATACAGAAGTTGTTAAACTTATTAGATGTAAGCAAATTTTTTTTATTTAATTACTTTATTTCTTGCTATCTTGATAAACACTATTTCGTTTTTGTTTACTCTTTGTATTTGCTTCATTTTTGATTCACAATTCAATTCTTTACACAAAAAACTATCAAATTGTGTTTATGTAAACATGTGTTAAATGCACAATAAAACGATATTTTAAAAATATTTAAATACATTAAATGAATTTTAAATACATAATGACTAAGAAAATTTACTTAATTTTATGCCTAAAGTGTTAAGGCTTATTGTTATTACTAGAATTGAGGAATGGTTATCTGTACATTCTATGTAAATAGGATGTGCATGTATGTACTATTCACATGCATACATTCAAGCACATGCTTCGTGTGTCAGTGTGCTGAAGTGAGCTTGAGGCATGATGATGTAAGCATAGTGTTTATAGCGCTGACACCTACAGCTCTGTCATAATTTGTCTTGCTTTCGTTGGGATGGATTCAGTCGATGGAGAGGCTGACTGTAGCTTGTAACAGTTGAAAAAAAATCTTTGTTCAATCAAATTTATAAAAATTCTCAATTTAATACAGTGGGTAATTAAGTTGCAACCTTGGCAAGCAGAAATTCAATGTAAACTTATCTAACAAGTGTTTTCAAGTGTATTAGTGATCTAATGAATAAACTCAAGAGTTTTCTGGAAACATTTTAGTTAATAATTTAATGCACAATTGTAATCTAATCATCTTACTTGAGTTATATTCATTTACTTGGTGCTTTCGTTTGCAGCCTCGGTACAAGTGGTTTTAACAGTGCAACAAAAATCTGTTTCAACGATGTCTACCGGGTTATCTCCGTCTCAACATCATCGACCAACAAGCTTATCAACAAGTTCTGTATTAGTCTCACCTGTAGGGGCTACTTCCCTTCATCGAGCTTCGACTGCTCCTGCTTCATGTACTGAAAGAATTACTGGACCTCAACCAGTGGATGTAAATATTACTTGATTAATTTAAGATTTATTTAATGCTTATGTATGCAACTAAAACCTTACTCGATTAATGATTACTGTTATTTCAGCTCGAGAAGAGGCGTCAGCTGGAAACACAGCGCGTTTTGACTTTGCAATTGATGCTGGAAGATGAACAAAATTATGTTGAGAAAATACGCAGTGATTTGGCAAAAGCTGCAGCTGGTGGTGGTAATGCAAATAACATAGCTGCCTTACAGACAAAGCTAGCCAATGCAGAGCGAAGATTAAAATCGCTGCAAGAGCCACTAGATCAAGTATAAACATTGATTTCAATTTCATTTAAACTGTGCGTTTAGTGTGTTCAGGTTTTATGTAAATATCTGTTTGTCTAGCATATGTGTTTGCAGTGACCATTTTTGTTTAGAATTTGAACATAATTCTTTTAATTCAATCTTTAAACCACTGTAAAGATGTTTCTAATTTTTTCAAAAAGTTTTATGCATTTAATTTAAATAGTCAGTTCACAGTTAATTTGCAATCACACGCAACCATATCTGGTGTTTATGTTAAAATAGCTAACATGAGGTAGTCCTAATTTCATATTTTAATACTGGTATAAACATAGTTGAAAATTTTTGACACTACTAAATAATATTAATGAACTTGGGACTACTTTAATTTACAATCCTTATTCTTTGTTTTCTGGGTTCACAATTTTTATAAAATGTAACAATCCACTATTAATGCACTCACCATTACACTGATCATCGGATTTTCAAAGAAATAATCTAAAGTTAAAAGCTAAAAAAAAATTGAATTTTTTGCAAGAAAATGACTAATAAGTAATAACTTTGAAAGTCTGGAGTGGTAATTAAAAAAATCTGAATGCTAATCATCAATTTCTTCAATTGCAAAAGAAGTCAAAATTAGATATGGGTTTATTGTCGGCTAATCAGCATTCAATCAGCATTCAAAATATACAAAAAGGAAAAGATGTAAACTTCATCGGCTTTTGTTGTTGTGTCTTACAGCTTTGCCCGTTGGTAAACCAGCACGCACTCGCCCTGAGCAGTAGCGGCGGCGGTGGCAGCGGTGATGCCCCGCCGCCGCTACCCTCCCGTAAGTCCCTATCCACGCGGAGCCTGTCTCCGCCGCCCTTGCCACCACGACCACCCCCTAACTCACAGAACGTAGTACAGTCAGAGCCGGCGGGACACTTAACGCCTCCCATCGCCAGTGGTATACCTAACTCTGTAAGTAGGCTTGTTGTCAACAAACAAAAACCCTGCGCTTCTTATTCTCATTTATCTCTTGCATCTTTTTCTTGTTAAATTTTTCGTTGGGCTATGAGTGTACCGTCATGATATCGCTGTTCTACTTAAGTAAATTGATAGCGATTGTTCTGGCTATGAGTGATATCTTGTCGTTACACTGTATGTTTAAGACGAAAATCTCGGGACTGGTCAATTGGAGGTCTCATTCAAGCAAGGATCAAGTATAAATAAAATAATTTTCATATTAATTTACTAAAGTTGGGAATTGGCATTGCTCGTTACTGCAAGGGTGGAGCTGCTTTCATTTGTCATGAGGTAAAGGACTAACAAGGATATTTTTTTGCAATAATTCTACAGCATTCTACTGAGATTATCAGTCGAAAAATATGTTTGCAATTAATTAGTGTTTGCAAAGTGATTTCATGTTTAACCATAGTGTATATATGACCTCTAACAGAAGTAGATTATTTTTGAAAACGCGTGTGTATTTTTGACAATGATAGAAGCATACATTGTGTATAAAACTCAAAAATGTTCCAAAATCAAATACTGCACACTTACCTATTTAAGAAGATGCGGTCACTTTCACGTTTACGTACACCTATGCGCCTTGGCAAGAGGACCGTATCTTGAATTTTGCAACGAAAACCCTCGTAGCCAACAGCAGTGCCAATCGCATCATCCCAAAAGGTAATAAAAACCAAAATTCAGCCGTCTAATAGAAACTTCGTCTTTCACAGTTCTCTCAGGGAGCAAACCTAGGCTCGTCGAGCAAGCACCAGCGCACCAAGTCGAGCCCGGAACAGCTGGGTATTGTATCCCCTGCAGAAGCGAGTCGTCGGCTCATCGCCTCGGAGTCGATGAGTGAGTTATCGCCGGGCTCGCGACCTGGTCGGCACAGTGGCATCGACCTGGATGATCCAACCGGTGCCAGCCACCGGACGCCACCTGGTACACCGCCGCCGCCTTATCCCGCGTCCATGCTTGGAGATGGCTCTTGCTCGACTCTTAATGAGGTACGACATCACTCCGTTTTCCACACCTTAAAATTCTTGTTTTTTCATATTTAGAACGTCGTTTTATTGAAGTTTTATTGAAGTCTTAACATCTATATAGTTCTATTGATCCAATTAAAGTCATCCACAGTTTGTTCTAAAAATGAAAAAGCGATCGTTCTTGTTTTTTCTCCGAACGATCATGACAACTTTATTTATTGCATCGTAGAGCCTTCTCGACAACTTCAACGCAGTATCCTCACCGAGATCTCAGAGCGTATTGGACGGAAGCAATCCCGGGATGCCAATGATTCAGCAGCCAATTATGTCAATGGAAGACGACGACATGAGCGATCAAGAAGTTGTAAGTGTATTTCGAATAATTGATCTATCTTGCGTCGTAGAAATTCATTCAAATCTATTCTCTACCGTTTGGTACTTGCTCTTATGAAATTTCATTGATTGATTTTTTCACAGGGACAATTGGAGGATCATGGACCATTTAAATTGCTCTCCAGATTGTGGCAACATCACGCTCATCTTGCTGTTTTCATTAATTACGTACTTTCCAACAGTGATCCCTCAAGTCTGGTAAATGAAATCACGTAACTTTACAGTTAAAAATAACTTTGTTTGCCGTTCGCTTTTCTTATTGACAATATTCGTTTCTAGTTATTCTATCTCATAACCGATCTCTACAAAGAGGGAAATGCTAAGGAAATGAGGAAGTGGGCTTATGAAATACATTCAAGTTTCCTTGTACCTGTAGCTGTAAGTCGAATTCAAACTCTATCGATAAATCAATTTTATTGCATCTCAAGCTACGTTTTATTTTTAGCCTCTGCGTCTCCATAATGTAGATGAAAACGTTGCTCGCGAGATTGATGACGTCTTGCTGAACGAATCGGACAAAGAAGAAATTCTGCGAAAAGTATATTATTTTCTTGTTACAATTAAAATAAATCGTAAATAACTGTTATCAATAAAACGATACTAAAACGAATTAATTCTGGTTTAGATATTTTGGAAAGCGAGATCTCGAGCAAAAGAGGAGCTTAATGAACAATTAACAGATTTCCAGCAGAAGAGAATTGCTGGATTGGGAACGCTTTTCGGACCAAGTGATGCCCAGCTCGACGAGAGCGCTAGTGATAAAAGCAAAGAAACTAAAATCATTGAAACATATCTTTTACCAAAAATGGAAACGTATTTGTAAGTTTCGATTATATACTGATATTATGACGTAATGAAGAATAATAATAATACATTACGTTTGTTTTTCAGAGAGGATATAGAAAAAGAAAATGTCGATCAACGAAAATTTGCGACCGCAGCTAGTCTTGCTACAGTGTTAACAAAAGTATTCCAAGTGCGGACGATTTCCTTGGATCGTGTTCCAACGTTCGTTGCAAAAGATAAATCTCACATTAAGGCTAAATTGATTGCTGCAAAGGCGAGAAAAATGGCAGTAAGAGGCCATCACTTCGTTGTCCATCAGTACTTCACAGTTACATATTGCAATCACTGCCAATTTATTATCGGAGGAATCGGTCCTCAGGGATACCAATGTGGAAGTGAGTACTGAGAATATTTGTATATTTTAACTTGGCCACATTGTACAAAAATTGAGATAATGCAAAATGTACTACAATCAATTCCAGACTGCACCTTAAATGTTCATCGTCAATGTGTTCGAATTGTCGAGGAAAACTGTCCTGGGCCTCTGGTTAGAAAAGAAAAGGGTATCAGTAAACTCATGGAACGCATTCGTCCGGAGAAAAAGCCTCCAACTCCTCATCACAGTCAAAATCAGATGCATCATAGTAA
>UCQR01037652.1:0-14597 GCA_900474235.1 Cecidostiba semifascia | reverse complement strand
AGCCTGGGGTGTATAAGCGCGGCGCAGAAAAGTTAATGGGTCGGATGCCGATTTGCGGCCCTGAGACTTATGTCAACGTCAGCTGAGCATGCGGGGGATATATCATACGCGCGCGCGACGATGGGCTCGTGAAATCTCTTCGGCAGAGAGAAGCTCTTTTGTGTGTGTGTGTGTGTGTGTGTGTGTGTGTGTGTGTGACGCGCAGGGTGTATATAAGTACGCGAGAGCGAGAGTTGTATGTATAAGGAGCGTGCTTTTAAGAGAGGAGCAGCTGATTTCTTTTTTTCGTGCGCTTATAGTTGTGCTCGAGGCTGACGCGTTTGCTCATGACGATTGTGTGTACTGGAATGCGTTTTTGTGCGGTAGTTTATCAGGTTTTTATCTATTTGAAAAATCTTACATAATTTTTCAATTGTTTTATCGAGCAATTTAAAGTATACTAAAAAAGCTGGAAAATCAAGTATACACAGGTATTCGAATATATAATCAATGATTCAGTCCATTGTATGCTCCTCCGAGAAGCACCTATTTTATAGCAATTCCTCGGCATTGTCCGAAAGACCGCCGCTATATAAAACTCCTTCGAGAGACGACGGAACACAGCATACATATATTGTAATATCGTCACTGCTTTTCCCCTAAACCGTGTGTGTGTGTCTACATACACACTTGTCGAGCTGTGGGGGTATTTTATGTGCGGCGAAATTTATGACTCTCGACTCTATAGCCGGGAAATCTTGAATAAGGACCCGAAAATATAGTGGAAACTCGCGTGAGCGCATAGATAAGTCGTTTCCCGTCGATGCCGGTGGCTTTTCAATAAAGTCGAATTTCCGAGCTGGAGGACCTTCGTGTTCGCCTGGCACCTCGTAAATTGTTCAAGATTGTACACATGAACTAACGATTGATAAACGAAATTCCGCCTCTTTATACTATAATTCCAATAACACGAAATTTACGATCGATTAACGATCGGTACGCACACAGAGTCAAATTTGGCAAACTCTCTGTATATTAATTATACGCTTGGCAACCGGTTCCTTAAAATACCGTATAACGAACTAAAACGCATGTATACGCTCAGCCAATGAATAAAATTTGCATTCGCTTCGAAATCGCTCTATTTCCCCGAAAAAAATCCAATATCCCGAAGAACCTCGAATAACAAGTATCTCCTTATTCCCACAACCCTATACGCACCAATAACGGAAGCAAACAAACGTAAAATCTCGGAAGATTACTCATATGTGCGCTCGTGCACGCGTGCGAACGCAAACTACGCGGGCATATTCAGCGACAGCAGCAGCAGCAGCAGCAGCAGCAGCAGTACACTGCTCTCGTAGTGGGAGTCGACTACTTCTCCTCTCCCTTTTCACACGCGGCATCTCTTTCTCGCCGCAGCCTCCGTACGCCTACACATCAGGAGAGGGAGAGAGAGAGAGAGAGCTGCATCAAGCAGCAGCAGCACGCGTGTGCCTCCACGCGACTGACTCCCAGAACGAGCCCACCAACCACCTCGGTTAGTCTTTCTCTCTCTCTTTTTCTCTTCCTCTTCTCTGCTGCTGTTCTTCTCTTGCCTACGAAAGAGATAGAGTGAGAGAGAGAGAGACCGGGCACGCGCTAGTAGGTACCACACTCGACATCAGTCGCGATACGCGCGCCCTCCTGACTACTACTCCGAGAGAGCGCGCTTACGCTCGAATCGACGTGAGTGTGTGGTATAGGTATACCAATTTTACGATCGGTTGCTGGAAGTGTCACGCGTTTGTGTGTGTGTGTATTACTGTACGGACCGTTTTGTTTGCCTCGCAATTATCGGGGATTTTCTTGAAAATACAACGCGACTGCTGGGAAAGATCGTTAACTTGACGATTTTTTCTCTCTCTAGTATTATGCGAATATAATTTTCGAGAGGAAACACAGTGGAGTGTGTAGTTTGTGTAAAACAGTGCGGGAAAATCAGTGACGGATATCTGTTCGTTTTATAATAAACGCAGTGTTCTCTTCGAGTTTTAACGAGGTGTCGAGTTTCAGTGCTACACAATAAACATCTTGATAAAAGCATAATACAGCAGTGCGAATTCGAAAGTCACGAGTGCGCGTGTATACTTCCTTTAAAGGAATAAGCCCGCGGTGGTACCATCACGACATTCAACTCAACCCCCTCAGGGAATAAGTGTAACAACGTCATCAAAACTTCATATAGCGACGATGATCGATCGGCAGAAATCGGATACCTCGACTCGTGGATAATAATCATCGGTATATCTCTCGGGGAAAAGTTCTCAGCGATTGGAAATCGGTGACTGCAGCGCGTGGGCAGCAACGGCGCCAACCTGTTGCTCAAGATCACGCACGCGCCAAGGAGCGTATACGTGTGCAGCAGCAGCAGCAGCCTCTGGTTTCCACTTGGCTACCCGCGATTTTCTGACGATATTCTCGCCTGCAGTTCTATCAGGACTTTCATCCATGTCGAAATTAAGAGCGATCGTCGTGCATTTCGAGCTGAGATGATAAAGAAACGAAATAAAATCACAATAACGAAAATGTCGCCGAAGCTTCTATCAACACTCATCCTCGTCGTCGGCGTTCTGGCAGTGGCGAACGCGTCGACGGACGAGCTGCTGCAGTGTCGCGCGAACTTGACTGCCGACATAAAGAACGAGCTCGTCTTCGGCGAACGAGTCAAGCAGGCGGACTACATATTCACCGGCAAGATCCGGGAAATCCGGGCTGGACGTCTGCTCGTCAAAGTTAAGCGAGCCATCAAGGGTCGGCTCGACGAGATGGTCGAGCTTCAGACTAATGACACGTGTGCGACTTACGTGAGACACAGCTACACGGGGATCTTCATGGGGAAACTGGTGCAAGGGAGCACAAGAGCTGTTATGCACTTTGGACCGGTACCGCTCACTCTGGCGAATTTGGACAGACTCAACGCTGCTATCAAAGGTAGGTCATTGATTGGCTGATGATCGAATGGAAAATTTAAATTAAAACGTTCTCAATGAAAAGGAAAAATTATGCTTTGATGAATAATTATTCTAACGAGTGTTTACCGCGATTATTTATTTTGTGATAAATATTTATACGACACTTCTTTCTATATAGGAATGTTCTAGATAATAATAAAATGTAATAAAGTTAGTGGATCTCTCTGTTTACCTTCGCCTTTTTCCAACAATTTTCTTGTAACCAGTTCATTAGAAAATTTTTTCCAATACAACAGCACGAGTCGTCATTTAAATAATAACTCTATAATAGTCAGGTCATTACCATACGAATAACAATCCACGTGGTGTACAACGCTATAGCCGCAATAAATTTCTAAAACATACTTTCGAACTTTGCCAAAGATGCTTATCGCGAAAAAGTATACCACCAATGTACGCGATTTTTCAAACCCGTTTATTTTTCCGTCGATCCCAGCTCGCGTCATGAATTATGCATTTAACCCAAGAGGAAGTGTGACTAATAACATAGATTACGCGATTTTTCTCTTTCTCTCTCTTCGGCGAGACGTAATATCTTAAAAACAAAGCGTCTGCACGTTTTTATCGGCCGATCAATTATATGCAACGCGACTCTCGCGTTACGCCCGCGCGGATAACTGTCACTGCGAGTTTCTTTCTTCTTCTCGAGAAGCGACGATCTTCGTCTTGTCTTTTTCTTTTCAAGCTGTGTGTGTATGTGTGTATACACCGGGATCGATTTACGTTATAAATACACGGTGTAAGCTACCTAGAAGCAAACCTCGGAGATTCTCTAGTTTATTTTCGGGGTGGTAAAGCACGGAAATAGCCGAGCTTTTTTTCTTGTCAGTTTATATTTGCTCGGTGTCATTATTCTCACGATTTTTTGTCGTCTCGTTGATGGAGTAGCATTAAGTCTCTTTGTTATATTCACTTGATTGAAATTTACGTCGAGTTCGTTGGGTGAAAAGCTCTCTCTTTCTATCTCTCTCTCGAAAAGTCGTCTCTAAATTATACTGCGAGGATCGATACATACACACAATCCGTTTAAACGCGAATTTCACTGATCTCCGGAAAAAGCGCTCATCGAATTTCCTGCTTTCATTAATTTAGACAGGCGAACACGAAGTATATACCTATACGCCGGAGATAATAATTCGCGTAATTGCTTTTTTGATGCGACGCGCAATTTACACGAGCGAGCTGTATGCGCTAATTTCGCGCTTTTAGTCTGCAATCGACACGAGAGCGACTCGCGCGCGTAATCGTCGTCGTCTGACGCAGTATATAAACGCACGTCTGTGTCAGATCCGTGACTATACTATAATATCTCCCCGTGGTGATGGACTTTTCTCGTAATTGCGCGATCGGTTGGAATTGATTCATTAATCGCGGTAATTATAATATTCCGTATAAGAATACGAAAAAAATTGTAGGTTTTTAGCATATTCCTTTGTGCGAGGAATGCGTGTATAAAGAGTGTCAGTGTCGCCGTTGTGTTGATGTGATTATATTGAGTATTATGGTAAAGAGCGGGAAAATGGATTGCAGGAAAGCTGCTGGAAAGAGGTGGTTAATTATTTTGCCATTTAATAAGAAATATTGTGGCTCAATTAAGCGACCTTGAGAACATCGACATTCACCGATAGCTCGTAAATTTCCATATGATACATAAATTAAACGTATAATATAGAGAAAGCTTTTTCTCAATATATTATATGCCAGGGTAATAATATTTAAATTCATCTTGATGAAATAAATGCTTAAAAAATAATGGAAATCGTATATCACCTCACTGAAACGCAGATACACTTTACTTAGCTGCTCGTGTATCACCTCATTATATCGCCTTATCATAATCACCGATCAGAACAATCTCACTCGCACAAAGCCAAGCTAATCTCATTACAAGCTCCTAATGAAGCCCAATTAACTCCCGCCACTATACTAAATCAACTTCTCTCGCAGCAATTCCGCGACCTTGCTTCCGCGCGCGCAAAAAGAAAGGGCGAGAAACAAGGTGTCACTGTCACATCGTGCTCAGGTCGCCTAATCTCAATAATTCACAATTCTGCGGCGCTCATTTGTCCTGTCGGCCTGTCTCTCGCTTATCGATGACGTCGGTTACGGCGCCAAGTCACATGTGTGTATCCTACATATATACATATATACCTTTATGGAATGCGCAGCGACAAGATCGCGATACTCTCTTTTGTGCAGCTTCAGCGGCGGTGTAGTCGTATAAAGGCTGTCAACGAGAATCGCTGCTGCTGCTGCTGCTGGTGATATGTGTGCGCGAGGAGAGGACACGCGGTTGTATATATATAGACGAGTGTGCGGAGAGTTGGGTATGATGGATGATCGATCGGATATATGCCGAAGGGATGCGTTATATGTTCAGAAGGTTTGAGGGTTTATTGACGAGAAATGGTGGTGAACTTCCATGTAGTTTTTCTTTTAATTTATTAATACATTCAATCTATAAAATATTGATTTTTGTAATATATCCGATTATTCTAATCGTAAAATCATGAATTTTTTCATCCATCAAAATGTAATATATACAAAGTCATTAATAATAATCGACGAATATTCTCATTACCAGTCTAAAAATTAAGCTTGAAAGGGACCTCGGGCGCCGGCGGTTCATACATTTATGCAAAACGCGTGCAGCGCTCACGTTGCCGAAGTTACACACGCCGCGTATGTGTTATATACGTACCTACACCCCTCCCCCTTCCCCTTCGATATGTATATGTATACCTATATATATATTTACGATCGCGTTTGATGCTGCGCGCGCGTGCCTTGATGTTCCGCTTTTTCGACGGACGGGCCACGCGAGTGTGTAAGTTCCTTCTCTCATTTTATTGATACGACGATCACGTAGCGCGAGTGAGAAATTATCTGAATTGCGCGCGCGGTAATTTATTCGCGCGGGGGACGGATACACGCGCCGTTTGGAGATGCTCGTTCGGTTGTCTGTCATGCGAGAGTTTACATGGAATTTTTGCTTGTTTTTCGGTTGAGGGAGAGAGAGAAGTATATATGCACGAGTTAATGAATTACTTTTAAAGTCGCGTTTTCGGTATGTGGGGTTTAATTATCAGATACAAATAAAATAAATTATACAAATTTTATTGATATGGAGTGCAGAAAAACATTGATTTTCAACCTGCAACTGGTTAAATCAGCTGTAATTATTTATAGTTTTGATGGATGTGATAAGTGCAACATTAGCTTTCGCTATATGTGTATATATACATACGCCCCGTTAACTAATATATATAGTAGAATGAATGATTC
The DNA here is from genome assembly GCA_900474235.1 of Cecidostiba semifascia. Lineage (NCBI taxonomy): Eukaryota > Metazoa > Arthropoda > Insecta > Hymenoptera > Pteromalidae > Cecidostiba > Cecidostiba semifascia. Next base: position 8,319 of record UCQR01037652.1, on the reverse strand, counting down.
GTCCCATTAAATACTGAAAGTTATGCGTAGGCGCGGCTATATAGAAATTGATTGTTTTGCTAACACAGCGAGAAAAATGAGAGTATCTCTCTCTCTACTTCCAGTCTATATGAAACAAAAAATCATATATAGCATAAATTCTAATTTTCTAATCGATCCAAAAGCAATAATACACATTCGCTCTATAATAAGAAAAACCCATTACCAGTTACACAACACGTTGTATATATACTCGCGATTCTGTGTAACTCACGTTTCATAACGCGCAAACACAGTACGTATATAGACAGCCGACAAAGCAAATCCACACATTGTACACAAACACGAATCAGTACAGCCACATGTGTCATCGGCAGAGCATCTCCTCGCTCCATATATATATTTGACCAATTAAAGCCGCGAAAGAGAGAGAGAGAGAGAGAGCTTGGCTTAATGCGCGATCGAGATAGCCCGAGATAAAGTGCGGGGACGTCGACCCGCGCGCGCGTGCACATCTAGGCGAATGAAGTCGATCTACATACGGGTTTACTACTATATACGATTGTTAATCGGCTGACTGTGGTACTGTGTCGATGTCATTTTTACGACGCATACAGTTGGCGTGAATTGAGGATGTCGGTCTGTTTTGTTGCTCGTTGACTTTCGTGTGCGACGGCTATTTATAAGTTCGGTGGGTGGTGGTGAAACGTCGAGGATTAGCGAGACAAAACTATTTTTGATTTTCAGGTAATTAATGCCGCTACGCGGCGAGCTTGAAAACTTTTTCTTGTTAGTCATGTGTGTGTGAGATTTTTGATTACGTGACTCATCATAGTTGATGGGAGTTTCGAAATTTGATGTGTTGCTTTATTTGAATTGATGCGGAGAGACTACTATATGTACTGAATGATAAACAAGTGCAAGGCTGTAAAAATGCACGAGAGATATGTGGAAAACAAAAGACGAGTCTCGAATGTCATATTTAGATAAAGAGTGTATAGCGATGCCATCTCGCGTTTAATCAAGTTTTGCAGTATAGCGGGGAATGTAGGCAAGTTACGATAGCGCAAACGATGATCTGCATTATTTAATCTTCGTTTCCCGGAAGTTCGTTATAAAATATAAAATCTGCACCAGTACTTTTATCAAATTATTCCTGACACGATGATATTCTAAATAATATTACTTATATATATGCTTCTATATTAAACTCGATTAATCAAATCTTCTTATCTGGTTAATGTTTATAAACAAGTGTCAATATTCATTCTACGGCTAGACCATTATTCCGGAAGAAATTCAATTTGAAGCCGTCAAAGGAGCCGCATATCATGCATCTATAGCTTGATATGTAAATTGATAACATGTATATCCATATTTTGAGAACGTGAAAAATCAATTTTACTAAGTCTCGAAAGTTTTTCATCCGCATTGTATACCGTTAGAACGAATGAACTGCGCTACAATAAGTTGATTAATCTCCGAGACGCGAGTGAGAAAGGTGTTACACGACTCTGAGATTCATGGATTTATTACCGCGAGTCAGGAATTAATTTATTTTCCCATAAACGACTAAACGCTTTTGTTATTCGCCTTGATAGCCATTCATTATTTAATTTAATCAAATATTGAATCTACTGTTCGTGCTTAATTTCAATACTAATGCATCCCCGCACAGAGGTGATAGGGATGCTCCCGTAAAAACTCAAACCGGGTACACGGGTAGGAATACCAGAGTGAAATACTAAAAAATTTCTCGAAATTGGCCTGAACTGAGCGAAAAAATATAGTTATAGGATGAGTGGTCCAAGCAAGCACCACGTGACAGTTTTGGCATAGCTGGCATATACCGCTATTAATACATTCCGCGCGCAGATTGTGATGAGGGAAATGAAAAAGTAACGATGCGCCATCTATAATCAGAGAGCCGAAAAGCTCAAGCGGTACAAAACAAATCAGGTTTTGCTAAAATTTATCGTGAATTTTTATGAGATAACTAAATGCTCCTCGATCTTTTTTTAAATATAGATACATATGATTATTGTTTTATTAGATTTCAAATAATCTGAGGTAAATACAATTGCGCCAATCTTCATCAACAATCGTAGAATAGTTTCAGAAGATTCTGCATTAGTATATTCAAATAATTATTCACGATCCAAAGCAAATTTTCCAACGAGCGCAAACACAGAATGACTGTATAAAATAACATCAAAAAAACAAATCATTTTTCATCACGCAACATCTCAAAAGCATTCCACAGTGCGTCTCGCGTTCGTCAACCCGCAGCAATAAAACAAAAAAAAAAAAAGAAAGAAAAATCCTCGGAAAAGTTATTCCATTCGTCGCATGTGTCATTGTACCGCGCCGCTACCTGCATGAGACGACAACAGCTGGACCACATAACCACGACTGTCCGCGTGGGCGACACACTACCGCGACGATCGCCTACGCGTCACGATGAGATTATGCGCGCTTAGAATTTTTTATTACGAGCTAAATAGCTTGTTTTTTTTTAAACTGGCAGCAGCGAGACTTGTATTATACTGTGTCAATAGATTCGGTGACCGATTTCTCACATGTGTGCGTCGTCATCAGGTGATTCGATGGAGAAATATTGTACATGGTTCCGGAAGCTAATGGCTGAAATTTGAGCAGGGTTATTGGCTATTTGTTAGTTTGATCGATTGGGTGTGTGTGTAGTATTTCGATTGTTTTTTTTTTCTGTGGATTTATTTTTCGCTCTTAACATATTGCGGGGATTAATGGATTGTAGTTTCGAGAAATGAAAACATCAATTTTTTTTACAGAAAACGTTACACAATCTTGACAAAACTGATACTCATTCACAAAAAATACACTCCACTGTGTTGCAAAAGTATAGAAATGAGGTAACGCCCGAAGTCATTTAAAATAACCAAAAGAAGACTCAGCCTTAATACACAGCCATTCTCTCATCTCTCCTCCCAAAAAAGAAATCACAATAAATTAGCAAAGAATGGAAGATTAGGCGCACGAATAAAGCCGCATCACGTCGAGTATATAGCCACGCGAGAGGAGATAAATAGAGATAGTAGTAGCCTTCGCTCGAAGCACTGGAGATAAAGATTCGCATATAATATATACTCACACAATGCACTTGGCACCGCGCGCGCGCGTATCTGCCTACGCGAGATATTCTCGCGGGTTAGCATCGTCGCAAGTCGACGTCGCGAAACTGCAGCCTGTACCACGCCCATATACACGCACGTGCGCGATTCCCTTTCCTCGTACTATGGATGCTTCAGGTATGTGTGTGTACAGAGGAGGTTAGCGAGAGATGGACCTTTTTTATTCCTCGTGTTCGTCTCTGCTGATCTTTATTTATGACTCGAGAGTTTTTGCACCGAAGATATAAGTACTCTAAGCATAGACTTGTATAAGTGGGTTGATACTGGTGAAATAAAATAAACATCACTCTTTTTGTCCTTACGTCAGCGATAAACAGTAATTGTTAACCTGTATGCAAATCTCGTGTGTGTCACGCGTATACTACATTTTTACCAAAAAGTCGTCGTCGCTTTTCAGAATAAGCGCGCGCGATATAATAACATAAATTTCATTTCTCGATGCAACAATAATAATTATCCCCCAAGAACGCGAGACACAAGAAAGTGGGCATGTCCATACCGATATCTCTGAGAAAAATATCAAGTATTTTCATTCAACACATCTGGCCACGTATAGTCACGTCAATTTCGAAAATTAATCTCGACGCAGTCGCCCCGAGCAGCTTCCACGCGAGGCTTGATTAAGAGCGTTCGCTTTTAATAAGAGAAACGATACACTCACACGCCGCGCTTGATGCGCTCGCGCGCGCGCAATAATAAAGTATTACATCAAGGAAATTCAATGAAAACCGTAATTTTCTCATCCTAATTACTCGCGCGTACGGTGTGTATAGCTTTTCGCCCGAAGCAAACGTGCAGATGAGCAGTTGATAGCAATCAAAGTCACGAAAGAGAGAGACAGACGCTTCGTGTATTATAAAAGGCGATTTCGTATTAAGGTTAGATTTACGAGATAGATATGCAGGCGCGTGCGACTTTTATGCAAAATTATTAGTTGGATTGAATTAATGCGTATGTACATATCTTAAGAAACTTCCGCAACGAACAATACAATGATGTCTGTATTGTTCGGAGGCGCATAGTTGAAAGTATACAATATTTTAGAAACATGAGTTTTCTATATTATATGCCGCATTGAACCGAGAACCATAAACGCGACTAACAATACAACCGATAAATCTCGTGGGCACTAAATCCACATCTTTGCGCCTTCAAAGTGTATTATAACACGAAACCGCGTCTACGAAAGCGGCAAATTCCTTATAAGCCAAAAGTCAATTAAACAAAGCCCGACAATTAAACGCGAAGAACTTCCAGGTAGTTGAAACACCGGCAATAAAATCGGTCGTTCTCCACGCGATATTCATAAAGCCTCTCTCTCTTAGAAACATTGTTTCTCTCTCCCCCGAAGTACCCTATACCTATATGTATACAAGCATCCTTGCAGCTACTTGCGTCGATTAATTTTCCGCCTCGACGCGCGCAGAGGTGCACAAGTGTCTCTCTCGGGCGCGTCATAAACCGCGCGCAAGTGCCGAAAACTCGTATCGCCGCCGCGCCGACAACAAAAGCCAGAGCGTGCGCAATGTGTATACATTGTTCGCTCGTAAAACGCGAACGGCGCAATCGCGATTTATAACGACGCGCTGCTACACACAGCGCCTTCTTTTGAGCTTCATCTCTCGCGCGTGTCTGTGTGTGCGCGTGTGTATATATATGAAGGAATGAGAAAAGGAAGAGGAAAAGAACAGGACGAGGAGTTGTATAATGCGTATGAAATATTGTAGTATATTTTATTTATAAAATTTTTAAACGATTTTGCAAAAAAAAGAAGTAATTTAGTATAACCAATTACTTTAAACACTCTATACCTAGGCATTTTCTCCAGGTCACTCCCCGAGGATTACCGTCGCACGAGCCCTCCCCACACATATTCTCCCTCTTTCATCTCTCCCACCGATCAAAGCTCCTTCGCAACAATATAACGATCCGATCGGTAGGCAATCGGCATGACGCGCGCATTATGCACGCATTGTGTGTAAGCTTCGACTGAAAAATCGATTCCCGATCGGCAGCGCGTTATGCGATACTGCGGATGCGTCGTAATTGTTTTTTTTGTATACAACCGTGGGCAAGAGACAGATTAGAGCGGTATAACACGACTTGGAGTTTTGTTGTTTATATCAACTGCGGCGAGCGTTATTTCTGCAACGGCCGTATAGATCGGTTTCTAATTATTCGTGGCCAGTGCGTTGGCTCTCGAGCTGCGTTGCGTAATCGATATGCATATATGTGCGGCTAAGGAGATTAGAATATAAATATGAGAGCACTTGTGTATGCAGTTATTTTTCAGTCTATATTTTACCGCTGATAAAATATTTTTTTTCGGGTATGTCAGAGACTTTGAAATTAATGTTTTCAACGATAAATCTGTGGACTGTCGTATTGATTATTTAACTTTGAGCTTTATTTCGCAATGAATGAAATTATTTTGTAGAGTTTTTCTAATCATCATTCGCGCAGAGACTACCAGTAAAGTGGTGTAACGTCTAAATTCGTTACACAAAATGACTTGACTCTAAAGCATCAACAATAACACCAATCAATTATGCTCCTCTCCAGCGCAAATCAACAGAGTCACTTTTCCTATATACACCATCACCTTCGATTTACCTCGACCTCTCGGTATCGCATTCCTCCGCCTTGTATTTTCGGCTCTCAATTAAAGTGTCAAAATCCGGAAGACAAATCATGTGCACCTGCAGCTATACTCGCGCATAGATACGGAAAGGCCTAGACTACGGGTCTAGTTCGTCGGCTCTCCTCTGTTGCATCGCTAAGCTCCTCTATATAGGTCTCTGAATCTCTTCCGCGCGCATATAGTCGAGAGCTATTTTCACCTCGAAGCTCTCGGCGCGCTAGAGCGACTCTATTCCAAGAGAAAGAGAGAGAAGCTTCTCTGGAAAACCTATGCATCCGGAATCGCATCACTTAACGGACTATTTTTGTGGATTCATTTTTTTTTTTTGATTTTGAAAGAGGGGGATATTAGTGGGATAAGTTCGTGATCAAAAATAAAAACGAAGAGCGCAAAGAGTTTTGGCTATAAATAAGCAAGTGATAAATTCATTTTTTCAAAGCTAATTTATGCGCTAGATTGTATATCATTTTACTTTCTTAATATGCTCTGTAACTAACTCTGTAAAATTAATCATCCTATATAAAAAGTCTTAAAATTCTATTTCTAAACACTTATTTCAACCTCTGACTGCACTCTATGTACAGCATGAAAACAAGCAAATTGCAATATTAGCAGCCGGCTTCAATCTAATCAATCCCCCCCCCCCCGATAAATCGCCCAACGAAATCGGCATACTTAAAACAAGTTCATCACTATATAACAACACACACATACACAAACCCTCGACTCAACGCAGGCTACTCCACGTTCAATTGTCGAAGAACTAGCACACGATAAATACGGCCGATTTGTTTTCGCCTCGTAAATACGCAACCTCGATTCATCAGCCGCTCGCTGTGAATTAAGCGCCGATCTCCGCATTGTTTCTCTGCGCTCGCTTTATCTCTCTCTTTCTCGAAAGAGAGAGAATAGCCCTCGGCATTTGTATGTACACGTATATGTGTATACAGTCACGGCTCGATTTATTTGACAGAGACGACCGACACCTGTGTGCGCTGTCGTCGCTTCTTCCGTCCATACCAGGAGAATTTTCATCTTCCCGCGGATTTTGTATTATGGGTGTGAGGAGGTTTCCGAGTAGAGGACAATCGTTCAATAGATCTCGAAGAGCGAAGTTTTACGGCGAACGTTATGTACTCGCGACTGTCAGCGCGCGTCCTCGTCTTGGAATGCGTGTCCTTTTTTTTCTGTGCATCATATCACCGTTACTTTTTTTTTAGTCTCTCGAAGCTTTTCGAATGTAGAAGCTTTGCTTATAAACAAATTTATTTTTAGAATCGGCATTTCAGGCTTCTATATTCGAAAAACTTTATTTTTATTCGAGAACTCGAGTAAATTATATAGGTATATATACGTCATCCGCAGAATTTAGTATACACACATAACCGAAGCTTTGCTTTGTGTTCTCGCTCCGACTAAAATTTTTTAACGCGCGCTCGATTTACGCATCGAGCCTTATAGTCTTCCCTCCTCTCTCTCATACACAATGCATATAAGCGTGCGACTCGCGTGTCGATATTATTATTCAGCACTCTTGCGACCTCACCCCCGAGGTCAAGTACAACTCGGTTATTCTCTCGCCCACGCGCGAAAGCTCTTTATTGCCCGTATCGCGCGCTTATTTGCTCCGTTGCAGCCTCGCGTAGTCTTTTATTTTCGTTCTTTTTTTTTGTTCACTCTCTTGCACAGAGAGAGAAGTGTGTGAGAGAGTTCTGTGTATTATCATATCCGCGCTTTATTAGGAGGGCTTTTGCTGGCGCGCGTGCAGCGATCGAGAGGATCGTATCTGGCTCGAGGCGATTGTGCGCGCGCGCGAGAATATAATAAAGGGCCGGCGATTTATGGATTGCGAATTATCGCGCGGTATCTTCTTCAAACATGCAAATTTCACACCAGATTACCAGCGGTTTTACCGGGAGGCGTGTGAGTGCATGTATGCGTGTGTATGTGTACTGCGACTGAGGATAAAAGAATTGGTTTGTGCATGAGTAAGGGAAGGTAGGATCAATGGGCACACGCGCGGTCTTTGACTTTGACGCACTAATAATTTTTCGAGCACGCGTTTGCCGAATAAATAACTATAGAATGAGGAGTAGGTGTATATGGTCTCCTGGGCTGTTGCATGTTTTATTGCTATTAGTTTTATTATAGATTATATATTACTATATCTAACGTGATTGTCGATCAATCGGGCTGAAATTTTATGAGGGCTCTCTTCTCATACAATTCGAAATTCTTTTTTATCTCGATCCGATATTTTGTAAATACGGACATTACGGACATTTTATGCCTTTTTTTGCACGTATATATAGTTCTGATAATAATTGCAAAGCATAATTATTTTTTTTAAATGAACATCGATAGATCAGTTGTAAGACTCGATAGCCCCAAATTATAACAAAAAAGTAAGCAAAACGTGAAAATAAGACAATTAAAAAAAGTAATCTCAGTAGACTCAGGCAGTTATAGCATGAGCGGCTCAAACAAGCCCAATCACGTAGTTTTGGTATTGGTAGCATACCTCTATAC
>UCQR01037646.1:6005-22976 GCA_900474235.1 Cecidostiba semifascia | reverse complement strand
CTGTAACGGTTGTCCGTATTTTTTTTTTTTTTTGAGGGGCGTGAATCTATGAATTGTAGATTCTGTAAGTTTACGTCAATTTGCCCTGGGTTAGATTTTGGCTTATGCCCTTTAGATCAATAATTTATGAATCGTGTGTACCTAATCTAAAGCTAATTAATATATAAGCACGATGCTTATTAATCCTATAGTGAATAACAGGCGCAAGTCGACATTTATTATGAAGCAATATGACAACATTGTAATTGCACTTTTCCGACATCTGTTGGCAGCTCGTCCAACGAATTTCATTATTTTCTATATATTTTAATATTTGAAATCCTAACCTCGGAGTCGGCAAAGCGTTTGTAACACGTACTATATAAAATATATTCGTAAGAGCAACGTTTTATACGTTCCCCTGTGAAATAAATATGTTCAGCAAAGACAACCGATAAAACTTTTTTTCGAGAAACAACACTATAGTAGTTTTTTTTTATTTTTCGTTGACAATGTCGAATTATCGCTGCAACGATTACTTAATCTCGTAACAACAATGCTAGTATTGCTAGTGTCGGAATGTATTAATGTTGTCGAAACACGTGAACAATGTTAAAGAGAATGGTGTTGATGAGCAGGTGCACTTTGTGCGCATTCCCAATGCAAATACCGCTAATTTTTGTGAAAAATCATCGAACTATGATGTCAAACCACGAAAATTTTCAATTCAAACGGCCTTTTCAGCCGGATAAGATATTAAAGAAAAATAATAGTAGGGAACCAAGTAATCGAGTTAATGTGAGGGTCAAAAACTCTCATGTTTCAGCTGTGAGATTACTTCTAGAGGTGAGCTGCACTGGTCAAATTTCAAAGCTGATTAATTTTATAATAAGAAAACTTTTGCTTTTAAGAAATTTGAGGTAGACATGAACGAGTTGAACAACAATAGCAGTATCTTTGTGGAAACGACTCATACAATTGAGAGGAGGATAATGCTCTTACAAGAGATGGGAGTTTCTAAGATAACGATCAGTTACATCGTAAAGTACATCATAATTTTTTTATATTTAAGCAATTTAACGTTATCTCATGCAATTTAAATCTTCCTTTTAATCAAAATAATATTGCTTTAATTTTTAGTTTTATCAGAGGAATGTATCTACCAGTCAGTAGATTTAAAGCAAATTTTGCAATTGATCCTGATTTCAACGTAGCTCAAAACTTGTTATCATATATTGAGCATCCAAATATCAATCTTGAAGCTATTAATCATTTGAACGAGAGCATGACAATGAAGCAGTACTATACCATCTGCTTTGCACATTATCTCAAAACTGAACTGGATCTTGATGAAGTTCAAGTAAAGCGTGTATCATTCAAAAAACATACTCCAGTATTGTATAATAGTTTCAGATTAATCCAAAGAACATTGAAAATTCTCAGAGATGTACCACTTCCTGTACCTTTGGTAAAACTTACTTAACTTGATTTATCATAACTTTTACACAAATAGTAGAAACTTAGAAAGAACATGTTTTTTTTTTGTTTGCAGATAGTGAAAAACAAATTCATATTTGGCCTTCATCCTGAACATGCCTTAATTGTCATTGATATAGTTAAAAACCTTAATCTTACTAACGTTGCTTTGATACGATATCCAAAACTCTTTAATTATGATTTAGATGATCTCAGGACTTTGTTATATCATTTCAAGCAGTACGATATAACAACAGAAATGATTCAAAGTTGTTATCAAATTTTTCACCTTGATTCTGCTGAATTCAAGAGGAGAGTGGAACACATTTTATCAAATCCATTCACACTAGTCTATCAGACACATCCAAGGTTTTTAGTGTTGGTGCGAGATTATCATATAATTCTCCCAAGAATTCGTTATCTTCAAGAGAAAAATCTCAAATTTGCCACTATTTATTCCCTGACAACCTTTCATAACTACTTAGAATTGTTAGGTTTTGCCATTACTTTATACACGCCTAACTATAAATGTAACATTTTGAATTGATAAAAAAATAATGGTCATTTACAGATTGATTTCAAAAAAAAAGATGAACACACTGAACATAAAAAGTTTTCTTGAATCACAATTTGGTTCAAAAGGAGAAGAATTAATGGAGCCTTTAAAGAGGCATTCATTCTACACTTACGCTCCTTTGGTCCAGAACTATGAAACATTAGTTTATTTAAAAGAAGTGTATCCCAGAGAAGCCATTATAAGGCATATTTATGCGGTTCTGTATAACAAGTAAGATTTTTTTTTAATGATCAGTGCACACCTAATCCATAATTTATTTTTTCATGTAAATATTGATTTTTGACGAACTTAGACTGGATCTCCAAGCAGCGCGGGAAGTTATAATGAACGATCCAGAATACAGTCAATGGGCACCAGATAAATTGCTGGCACTATGTGTATATAAAATTGAAGAGAAGTGCCATTTCTCAGGCGAGGCTGTTTTGGAGCCTGAAAAGTATGCCGAGAGTGTAAAAGAATTGAGCCAAGATAAAAGTGAAGAGACAAATACTACAGAGGAACAAATTTTTTAAAATATTTTGCAATTACTTTTTATGTTAATAAATTTATATTATTACAAAAATCAACTGCCTAAGCTTGTAGTCTTGGTACCCTCTATGACTATAACAGAGAGAGTCACATATTAGTTAAGAATAATGTCAAAGCAAACGTGATTTTGGTAAGTTTTTATTGAAATTTTCACACATCAGGAATTAATCCGACAACAAACATGAATGAAACAATAACCTAATGCGCAGTGTGTACATACAATAATAGTTTTACCTAAGACACGAATAATTTTATTGTCGGTGATCGTCGGCAAAGTTAAAACTGAAACGAAAAAGAACATAATAGAAAGGCACTATACGCGAATTAAATGTTTGATAAAAGTATTTCGTGGTCAAAATCACTAAGACAAAGCACTAATTGCTAAACGCTTACTTAATATATGTATATATTCATAGTTTTATAACATATATAGACATTACCGAAATTATATACGCAAAAGTACAGAAGAATTGCGTATACGATTCATAATATTTCGTGATGAATAAAAAATACTTTGGATTCATGAACTATTTTATAGATAAATATATCTTTAAACATACCCTCTCAGGGTCAATTCAAGCTGATATAAGTCTATTAATCTGGTCAGATAAACAAGACGGTCTGGGTTTTTCTCTTAATCTACGTGTAAAATATGAATATCTCAAAGAAGTCATTCAAAGACTTTTAAAACCATTGATTAATTCAATGGCCAAATAACAGAGTTAAGAAAACACGCATTTCTTTGATTAATACAGCATTTTAGAAAATTATCAAGTTCGCGTTTTGAGTCAAACGAAAACGTGAAAACTATCGCCGATCGAGACAACAAAATCGTAACAAGTTAAAGTATCAACAATAACCCGACAATTATACAATAAAAAACACTGAGTTGTCCAGTCGATAACAACAATTTCTCACCCTCTTCACAAAACAATCTCTCATTAGAAAAAAGGTCCTCATGCATAATAAAAGCATTACATCATAGCGCATCTCGCTCGATGAATTAGGATTAGCAGTACGGAGCGCGAGCGAGGCTGTAGCAGGAGGGCAAAGCCGGTGGCTGCACAGTCTCAGCTGTAAAATCTAGATAATCCGAACCCGAGGGTTCGTGTCAGTTCAGAAAAGGAGGCAGCTGCACAAAGTTCTGTTGGCTGCCGGGTTCGCTCTTAACGAGCGTCTGGTCCTTAAGAGCTTGCCTCGCGCTCGTCGGTGAATGCATGCCGTAGTCGTTCTTGTGATCCTGCTGTTGTTGCTGAGACGGCTGTTGCGAGTACTCGTTCGCCTCGTGTTGACTGTACTTGTCCGAAGGGCTCAACGTGCCTACATAGTCTAGCTTCCCCTGTAACATTGAGAAAACTATAGTTATTAATATGTCAATGTGTTCTGTTTTACCGACGGTCGGTTATATTTATCGACCTCTACACTGGCTAAACTAATAATAATAATAGTATATTACGATACGTGTGACCTAAGTGGCACTTTACTATACGGCGCGTAGTTAGCGCCCGAGCGTAGCGTATACTATTTTATAGCATCTGCCTGCCCTAAGTCCGCTATGTCACAACTATTAGGTCACGCAGTGCTATAAAAATAATAAGAAATCAAGACCGATTTAACACTCCCTATGCATATTACTGATAATTACAGAAATATTGTTTTTTGAAAAATATCCGAGTCGCGTTGTGAGTTCCCACAAACACTTCGGTAATCGCTCTGCAAATCGGCAAAGCCGGTAAATAAAATTCACCATAAATATCTACTTCATTGCGCTACTAACGTGATTATTAAAAAAAATTCGCTACCATTCGCAAAAGAATAACAAAACTTCCTGTAATAACATCTCCAAATTATACTAACCGTATGATGTTCATCCTCTGGGGCCATGTGATTGGGTGGTGAGTGCTGTGTGACCATGGTTTGATAATCGGCCCGTCCAAGTGCCGGTGGTGGACTGTTGCTGGCGTTCATGTAATCCTGGTGGACGCGCATCGCGTTGCCCGTCGGCGCGGCAAATAACGATGCGTCGTGCTGTGGTAGCATTGTCGCGTAGGAGTAGGCAGCGGCAGCTGCGGCTGTGCCGTTGTTACCCGGACCACCGAAACTCGCAGAATACGGTGAGTTGGACGGACTGAGGATGTTCAGATGAGGAGTCAAGTCGTAAGCGGGTGAATAAGCCCAGGCGTCCGGAGGAGCGCTCGCCGTTGTCGAAGTGGCGAACGGGTTTAAAGTGCTGTTTAGGGTGTTGAATGAACCTAGAGCAGTCAAAAGGCATAGATTTTTCGTTAGAGGATTGATTTTCATGCATTGGTAAATACTTTTTAACAAAAATCGTTCATGATCGTAATTCTAGAATTTCAAACGTAATTGCAAATTTTAGTTTTAACTTTTGCCCATATTATAATGTTTTATGAAAAATAATAGCTATACAAGAATTATTCAATATTATTAAAATTAACTTGTTTAGAAAATAACTAAAGGCTGATCAGTTTTGTATCCGGCGTGTTCTGTTAATTAAAATCTATAATACCGCGTTTTATTAACCAAAAGATTTTGACGAGTGTGTAATTAAATTAGTTTTGTATGATATACATCAAATTTAGTAGAAATAAATTAAATATATCGTATGTGTAAAGATAAACTTACAAGCATTAATTTTAATGATTTTAACATTTAACTTGAATATAATGACATCTTCAATATAATGCGGTAACCAACTAATTCTTTAAGAATCAGAAGCAATAACACTTTGATTAAATAATAAAAATATTTTTGTAAAAACACTCACCAGTTAGTCCGGGGCTTGCAGAACCTGTGGCCATGTATCCGGCGGTCTTACGCGGCGGCTCGCGCTTGCGCCACTTGGCCCGTCGGTTTTGGAACCAGACCTGAACTCGTGACTCTGATAGTGCCAATTTTAATGCCAGTTCCTCGCGCGCAAAAACGTCCGGGTAAGGAGCTCGTTCAAAAGCTCTCTCGAGCTCTTCTAGCTGGTACGCAGTGAAGGTCGTCCTGAAAATTTAAAATACAGGCTTTGCTTATTATTTCCTTTTTGTCGGTTTTTAATGTAAGTATTCTGTTTATTACGATTGATGAATATTTAACATTAAATTTTTCTAAAAATACTGATTTATTACAGTTATGCTCCACTCTCTCCTAACAGAATATTTAAAAGGAAATATTTAAAAAAACGAATTAATTCTTCACCTCTCACTAATCGCAGTACTTAGAAAGCATGAAACCCACCCCATCGCACCCACATATCAACACACCCAGAGCCTATAATCTCGCATATGTTTCTAAAGTGCCACCGCCGCGCATCACGCGCTAAACGTCCGATCGTCACCGTAACCCTCCCCTATATCGCCACGTGCCGTAAAAAGAAAAAAAAACAAAGGCCCATCAGCTTCGATATTATATCCCCCAATTTGGCCCATATCTCTCGAATCTCCCCTAAACGAGGGTGTAATTGGTCGCAGATGACGATGCGGGGGACCCTCATGAATTGACCCCGAAAATGAAGCGGCGATGCGTATCGGAATTTTCGAACGCAGGGGGTCTAGGTGCTATATACTTAGTTTGGGGAATCGACTTACCTGGTCTTTTTCTTCTTAATGCCGTTGTTCTCGGCCTTCTTCTTCGAGTCTTTTTTGGCTGGCTGAGCTTCGTTGCTCACTGTAGGACATTTAAATTTTATGGGGTTAGAAAGGTGGGCTTTGGGTGTTTCGTATGCCATTGATATTTGGTAATGAAATATTTATAGGTTTGGTAATATATACTCAATTAATGAACGCACAAGTTGCTTAAATGTTAGCACTAGAACTTTACTGAGCACATTTTTAATTTTTCGAACGGTGAACATGTTTTCTTAATAAATAATATTGCAAAATGTTAAAACTAAAATTTATTGAAAATTTGTTTAAATAAGTAATTGATTAACGTCTTTAAACGCGTATATTTGAAAGTTTAAAATATTTGTCGAAACTAACTGATAAAAAAAACACTGAAGAACAGCCTAACAAAACTTTCAATCGCAAAACTTAAATTCCTTAAAAGTACATGAAAAAATCTTTACAAGAAAGCCAAGAAAATGTACTAACCAGGCGCTAACTGACCAAGCGGATCATCGTTTTTCCTCTTCAGGGAATTTCCCATCTGAATTCCCTGTTGTTGTTGCTGCTGCTGCTGCACATTCGTGTTGGATTGCGGTGTCGCCGTCGAAGTCGACACATCCTGCGCCTGAGCCATCGGTGCGTACATCCCCGCGAGTTCCAGTTCTTTCAGATCCTTTTGTTGCTGCTGGTGCTGCTGGTGATGTTGCTGTTGTTGCTGGTGATGCTGTTGCTGCTGATGTAGCTGATGGTGCGTCGGCTGGTGATGCGTCGGCGATCCTCCTGATGAGTCTGTTAGGTTGTACATGGGTTTGGAAGATTCTTTTTTATAAATTCTTGACTATATATCTTTGATGAGCTATGTGATGCATTAAGCTGATGAGCTACTGTTACTCTGAAGCAACAATTTTATAGCGTATATGAAGAAGAATGCGAATTTATAAACTGAAATTTGAATTTTTCATCATCACGCAATTCTAAAAGTTGATGTTTCCGATTGATCATATTAAAATTAATTGTTTTCTAAATAAATGCATAAAGATATGTTCAATCCGTCTTAATTAAAAAAGGCCTCTTGATATGATCAATCTTGTTTGCACTAAATTATTTTCTTAATTAATTGTTGACAATTCGATATCGCAACCAATAATCTGTTAAGTCAATCATTATAAGACTCAATCGCGCTAACACTAACAATATTCTCAACCTTCTGAAATCCTATTATAATAAGTTAACTCTTCAAAAATCCCCAACCCCTTTCGGCTCTCCCCACACACGATATCATACAAATTAATAAAAATACACATCCAGAAAAACTCACCCAATTTGTGCAGATGACCACTTCCAGGTGGCATAAGTTCAGGCCCTGCGCCTCCAGTTCCAGCGCCTCCGGCGGCATGATGTGCGCCGTGTAATCCCAGCATCACTTGAATACTGTGAACGCCGGTCCCTCCACGAGCTCCGAAGTCCGAGAAGATCGGGTCGTCGAACGGACCGCCGTCCATCCCGTAGATCACCTCAATCTTGCTGGTCTTTCTTCCAACACCTCCTCTACGACACTTCCTTTCTCTCGCCCCTATCTAATATATAATACCTTATATAGGAATAAGAGCACTGTCCCGAAAAATCGGCGCTAAATATCGGCACTGCACACACAGACCCACAGACACACGTGGCTCTCACCGCGGCGCCAATTGCGATCAATTGCCGCAATGGGTGTTTCCGCGCGAATTAACGCTGATTAGACTATCTCTCTCTCTCTCTCTCTCCTTTTTTATCTCTTCCTGTATGCGAGTATGTACAAATGTATGTGTGTGTGTGTGTATGTGTGTATAACCGATTGGATAGATGCGGCAGAGACGAGAAGCGCGAGTCGACTGACGAAGAGATGAGTCTAGTGTTGTCCACCTCCCCTCGAGTTAATTCGCTCTGGGACTTGGGGCGCACGCGAGCGTTTATATAATTTCGACGAGGCCGCCTCCGGGAGAGCAGTCGGCCAATCGCGCACATGCGGGTGGGACGAGAGTTGAGACGTCGTGACGAATAGGGAGTGAGGTATTGTCGCGATGGGTTTGGCTGGCTTGGATTTTCTTCTGGGGAATGCGACGTTTTTATGTAAGTATAGTTTATTTCTGCTTTTTGCGAGAATCGATGAACGTCTGCTGTGTTTGTTTGGAAAATTTTTATTTTTGGCGAGTAACAAAATGCGGAGAGAAAATTCGAGCTGCGAAGGGAGTTTTATCGATTAAAATGTATAATAGAATTTTGAACTATCGGTGTGCATGCATTTTGAACAAAATGTGTGTGAAATGACCGATGGTGTCAGCTCATCTTTATTTCAAAGTTATATTTACGAAACGGCTATATGCGTAGAGTAATGAGATACAAAAGATAATCGGTTATAAATGCACTTGCAAATGTACATTTTCTGGGTTAATTACAGAAAATTTCTCAAACCATTTTTGTATATAAGAAAGAAATATTTATTCTAAAACAAAATTTGAACGATTCAATCTTATTTACATTTGTCCAAACTACACTTCAGCACTACAAAACTTTTTCATTGAAAATTTTCAATATTTAATACAGATATATGGTATACGATTCAGAGTACTGGTTCTGTTACCAAAATGATCACTTTTAAACTTCAGAAACTCGATAATTTTTCACTCACAGTAGGTTCTCCTAGAATAAAGACCAATGCATATACATGAATGAAAATCGATTCATATGCACAAATGCAGTTTTTCCAAAATCAATCACTGAATGTAATTCACACACACACACACACAAAACAACGACACCACACTGCATCACCAAATTCACACCGGATTATCAAAACAACCTTCTCCTCGCGAAAACACTCATATGGCCATCGACGCTACTCCGCCATTACGCGCACCTGTGCCACATATCGCACAACAAAATGGCGACGAATCTACCCCTTGCTATAAAAAAAAAGGATAAAAAAAACTTCTCCCCCGTAGGAACGTCATCCTCGTCGGTCTTCGAGCACCACGTCGTCGTCGAGACCATATATGACACAACTACCAAGTCCGGTCTCTCTCGCGCTACTACTGCTCGTCGAGAGCAGCAGTAGCAGAGCCGCGTCGTTCGTTCGCTCACGGGCTCAATGAAACCAGCAATCGCCAGGAATTGCCTCGAATTGGCCCAATCAAACTACCCCCATTCTATGCGTGTGTACACGCGCGTATTAACGGCTAATTTCATCGTGCGTTATTCTTGCCGCCGCAGCCGCTACTGCCTCGTTAATTAGCGCGCACTCGCGGCTATACACCAGCTTGTATAAATCGAGTGGGATATGATGTATCGTTATGTGTGTATACATATACGTTATAACCGAGGATGGAATTGTATCTTTTGTTCTCCTGATGGGGTTGCGGATGCTACCTGTATTAGTATTATATATACATGTACGAGGGTGTTGACAAAAGTAGCGATGATTGTGGTGTTGACGAGATCGCAGACTGATGGCAATTTGGACTTGTTGCGTTTATTATATTATGATAGGAGTTTGTTTTATAGGAGGATTGCTGAGATTTTTGTGGGATGTATATAATGATGATGAGGATGATATGGTGTATAAGATTACTTGACTGAATCGCGTGGTGCATCACATTAGGAATCGAGTTTATTACGGCTGATGGATAGTAATTTTGGAGTACAATTATCTTAAGTATATGTATGAGCTTTCAAAAGAATATTGATCTAATTGACTCTTGTTAATACTATATATGAAATTTTGAGCTCGTCTAATTGACAATAAAAAAATTAATTATACATAGCAATAAAAATGAATAGATATATAGTTAAAGAAATCGATTCGAAAAATTCTCACCCGATCCTCCCTGCGAGCCCAATTACTCGATATATCCTCAAATCACAAAGCCATAAAAGCCGACCCACAGCTATATGTATATAATATAACCCGTAAACCGGATCCTCGAAAGGCCAAACAATCAATCGCGCGTAGGTACGTATATACACATACACACGTCTCCCACGACGCTGACAACAAAACCACCCTCATGTGGGCGACGGGAAAAACGTTCACACGGAAGAAGAAGCCGCGACCGAGCTATACAACGCTTATATATCTCGCGGTCTGTGACCAGCATGTGAAAAGTCTACATACGTATATATATATATGGACGAGGTATTGTTATAGATACGAGTGTCTATGGGGAGTTCTAGCTCTGCAGGACGAGTTGCTGCGGGAGGCTGATGCACTTGTAGGTATACAATGGTACATACGTATATACAAACACGAGTCGAGGGTTTTGAACCTTGTTCGAAAGGATGTCGACGAATCGGATTCTTATACGACTTATAATATTGTTGAATATTTAATTATTGAAAATATATCGATAGCCAATAAGATGAAATCATTTTTCTATCAAAACGCGATGAAAAATGTACTAAATGTTGAGGTAGAGGTAAAATAAAGCAGAGAAGAGTGGAGTAATTATTTAGCGACAGCAATCTTTACTCACACACAATTCCGATCCCTGGACTACAAGACACGCTACGACCGGGCGACTATATATTTGTACACCTAACCATTAGGAAGGTTCGGCCAGGACTAAACGCGATGAAACATCGCTATTCGCAGGAAGGTATACTACCGAGCACACACACACATAAACGCTATGCCTAAACAGACAGTGTTTACACACGCGCAGACTGCTGTCTGTACACATCATACATACATACGCGTATTATACGAAATACGAAAAGTGTTTCCTCAACACTAAAATAAAACAAAATTACATTCAATTGCAGATCAACGCCTCCTTCTCCGAGTAAACAGCATCGCACAGATTTCCCTCGCCTTCAACTCAAGAAATTAGTCACCTCTTTCATATACCCGTATACGTAAAAGATTCAATAGTATATACAAATGAGAGCAAAGCCATCAAGATCCGAACCAACCCTTCGCACCTGTTCCTAAAAAAAAAAGAATTCCTCACCCCCTTAAATCTCGACACAGTCGCTGCTGCACATAACAGCGAAGAAAAGAGAGATACATACACATATAGAGAGATATATACACAGAAGCGTCGGCTGCGGCGGCCTAAATGGCTTTTAACTCGATGTGATTTTGCCGGCGAACCACTAAATTGAACGAATACGAACCTAAACTGAACTCAACTAAGCTAATCATATCACATTACTGGGCTTGGTTATTAGCTTGACGAGAGAGCAAGAGAGAGAGAGAGAGAGAGAGAGAGAGAGAGAGAGATGTGCAACGATGCCTCTTGTACAAAGGGTGAGACGGAGAGAGACAGAGACGAGAGACGCCGAGCGAGAGATATAAGCGAAGCGAAGCCGATGCCGGAGCTGCAGTTATCGGCGCGGCTCCTGCACCGAAACTTCTTCTGTATATAATAATACCGTGTTATAGTATCGCTGACCTTTCGCTGCTATATTTTTATTTTTGTGCTTTTTGGCTGAGTTTATACACGTGCGTGGAGAAGAACAACAGCTGTGTGATGACTACTGTTATGTGTGAGGGTGATGTGTGCGGTTAAGTTACAGATGCAGCAGTAACGTGTCTAACATTACTTTTTTTTTTATGAAGACTTGACTTTTTTTTAATCGTATATTGTCACAGCGTTGTTGGCAAAAAAAAGGTTTCTGAATATTTGTAGAGTTGATTGATTTGTTAGGATAGATTAGGACATGTCATACGCAAGTCATAGTATACAAAATTATTCATTCTAGAGCAAAATTAAGACATTGTCAGTGTATAATTATTTTGTCTTGATATGTACTGCATTGAACAGCGAAGGTGATCAAAATAAAAAGAAGAGTTAATTCGCAAAAATTAATACGAACAATCGCTCATTTCGCCAAAACATATATAGACTCCCGAAAATTTAATTACTTCATTGTTCCACTTTCACAAAAAATCCAAACAAAAGTTGTAAAAATAAAAAACACACAACATATATAGTAGTATACTACAGGGAAAGCACGTGTTCGGAATCCCCCAACCTGCCTGCAAAACACAGTAAGAGAGAGGGAACGAAGTCGTAGCTCCGCCTACCAGCCAATAGACCCTTCGTCGCCGCCATCGGTTTCAATGCGATATATTGCGTGTTCTCTTTTTAGCTTAGTTGCTCCTCTTTTTATCTACTTTTTTTTTCTTTTGTTGTGCGAGCGAGAAAGAGAAGTTTGCACGAGGAAACTGCGCGACAAGATATGCCAAGATCAAAGTTTTCGGTTACAGCAATGATCGTTTGCGATTGAGATTTGTAAGATTGGATATACGCCGGTGTTCCGATTTTCGGATTGAGTTGCCGATCGACTTTGTTCATAATTTGAATACAAGTACATGACAAGCCATTTTCATTTTTATATCTTTAAATTCTTTTGTACAGATTTAAATTGTTTCATCTATTCATGATTTTTCATTCAATTTGGCAATTTTTAGATCAGATTTATAAAAAATTGTTTCTGAATAAAAGAGAAGTTATTAACAAATAATTATCACTAAATTGGTTTGCTATTAACGTTGACTATATGTTCAAAAAGTGTGGTTTTACTCAAATTTAATAGCAAAGCAACACGATTTATAGAAGTATATGATACATGTGAAAAACGACTATCGAATGTAAATATATAATATCTCCTTATATCAATAAGTGTGTAATCTATCAAAATGCAGTACACGCTTTTGCTTTTTCGTGACTTTGAATTTTCTTTAATAATAAAAATCTTATATCGTATATCAATCGTCGAAGACTATACAAGAATTCATTTCTAAAACTACCTTATATTTAATTTTCAGAACATGGACGCATGCAACCGTTTTTAATTGCGTATACTTATACACACACTAAAATTTCTATCAAAACTGATGCAATATACAATTAAAATATAAACTCGTAGAAAATACTCGAAATGTTATAAAGAATATTTTTGTATAACTACAAATTAATCCATCATTATACCCTTCAAATCACGAAAACCATCAGAATAAATCCAAACATCTTAATTAAAAATTCCGAATCAAAAACCAAACTCAATCATCCCTGAAAATTTCATAACTCTCACAAAAAAAATCCGCCACATAGCCGTCTCTCATATCCAACTATAAAAATTCCCCGCTTTCGTACATATACGTTATACATCGCACACATATGTATTATACATATATTCACGTATATCTGCACCCGAGCCGCCTGAGAATCTCTCCGCCATGCGCCGACATCATCGGGGCCCGACGTCGTCTCGACCGAGCCAATTGAGCGAGTTAAGCCCGCCGCTCTACCTCCCCTCGCTCCAACCAATTGATCCTAATCGGCTTCAATTGCCCGTAATTGCGCGAAGGCGGCCGCCGGCGCGTTTTTATTTTACGCTACCAGAGAGAGAGAGAGAGAGAGAGAGAGAGACTCCGCCAGCTCTATACGCTATACGCACGCACTACTCGCTCGGTATGTCGCTGCGATGCTGAATTTTATGTGCGATATGAGACGTTCCAGTGCTGATGTATATACAGTATATACATGTGAGGGAGATGACGGGCTTTTTAGATGTGCGATGGGCATTTACTGGGTGTTCGAAAATGCATGCCTCAAGGCATTGGGGGATTTTCGATGTGATGATTTTTACGCATGGAGAACGTTGGTCAAGTATATGTATAGAGACGGTATTTGAAGAGTATTTACATACGTACTGAGATTGAGCGACTAATTTTTTATTCGAAAATTGAGTGTTTAGCACAAACTGCGTTAAAACAATATACTGTGTAATAGTAGACCGAAGTATCGAATTCACGTAGAAAATTAATTTGAAAAATAATTATTTTGTATTCTTATGAAATTGAGGAAACGCTTAATTCGGTTAGATAATAATCTTTTACGTATTTAAATGAAATCAATATTAAAATGTAAACCTATATTTTAATTAAACAAAAATAACAACAGGTAAATTTGTGATTTACAAAAGGCGAGAGATAATGCATACGTTTCAATTTAAGATATATATAATAGTAATCAGTAATTGGCTCGTCCACTCGACCAAATACCATTAGTTAATTCAAGCATTGCGCGTTGACTAACTTGATCAATTCCTAAATTGCCATAACAGTGTATAATTAACCAACCCTGATTTGTTTTGGGAAACGAGTAAATCGTTGAAGTGTTTATGCTCTTTTACTGATAAATTTAATCATCACTTTGTACTTAAGGACACTATGCCGGCTTGTTAACGCTATCGAATAAACCCTATATATAAGTAGCTTTGATTATTGAAATTATAAAGACCTATTTATTACACGCAATATCACTGTAATACATACAAAGATTCGGTGACACTGAAAAGATACTATACTTGTTTAAATGAATTTAAAAGTTTTTTAAACAAAAAAGTCAAACGCTCGCCAAACTAATGTGTAAGGCGAAAACCAAGATCATTTACATATCTAAAAATCGACCATCCCTTAACAACAATCATTCGTTTCGTAGTTTCTGAACACCCAGTACAAGTTACACACGCATCCCACATATCAGCAGCTCGACACTACTCGCTTTGGGAATGGGAAACGATTACTATACTGAAACCTCTCTCCATCTCTCGCCGTATATACGCAGTCTTCCACGGAATTTCGGTCTTAACGACCCACGCGTCGCCGCTGTCGCTCTGATGTAACCGGATAGGGGAGAAGAGCGCGCGTGCACGTATGCTACGTGCTTTTTTTTCAAGATTTTTCATGGACATGGTTTTTGCGAGTTGAAGATTTTCTGAGACGATGGTCTCTTCACATGAGCTAAGTATTTCTACAGTTCGTCTTTCTACAGACTTGATTCAGAAGCTCATTTTGAAAATCAGTTCTGTCAAAGAGCATGAAGAAATTTTCGCAAATTTAAAGTTAACAACATGATCCTTCACTATTTAAAAAAGAAATGCAATACAATGTCTCGAATACAACTTTTCTTCAGTCACTTTGTTTCATAATAGACTAAAGTACAAAAAACTGTTCAATTTTTCGCAATATAGAATCATGCGATGCGCCCGTTATTTTTCTAACGCACTAATGAAATCAAGCAGCATTGCTTCGAGCATCTCGATTCTGTGTCTATCACAGAACGGAATATGGATGATTACATTATACTTATTTGAGAGTCCAATCTACGATTCTTAAAACCGAGGTTCTCAGAAATTCAACGTATGCAAATTTTGACACGTGGCTTTAAGATTTGTCATTATTTTCATGTTTGGATGGTATCTTTAAAATGAAAAATTCAATTTCCATAGCTGCTTGTTGACTCGAGTGCAGAATAAGAATAGTAGACGATGGTACGTCAACGCATATCGTTTATTTTTGGGCCTCGACTTACTTCATCATTCAATAGTAAACAAGTGGCGCAGAAATACATTAAACATGCGCAAAATCAAATCACACGTAATAAAATACAATTTACACATACCAGTGTCTTACAATTTGATTTTAAAACCATAATAAATAAAATCTCTCGTTTATCACATGAATATACCCTCGAAACATGAATTTCAGTTACACACTAAAAAACACCTAGAAAGAAAGAGAAGAGTCTCGAGTTGGACGCTGCGCATCCTCATTAACGTATGTGATGACGACGCGCGCGCGGAATCGCATCCGGCCTGTGCTGAGTCTGTAGGTACAGTCATCAGAGTGTGCACTGCCGCTCTCGAAAACACAATTACCGATTACGGCTCGGCAGCAATTCACGGATAGGTTTTACACTTTTTTCGATGCATTTCATTAAGTATATGTTATTATGTCTTGAATGAAAGATTATAATGGGTCTATTAAGAGACAATAGAAAACAGCGCAACCGTGAATCTAAAAAAATATAAACAATTTTATAAAAATGTATGCATAAAAAAAAGCGTAAACCGCAACTTAAATAAATGATACTAAATGGTCTTAAATTGAGAGTTATTGCAATGAATAATTATTGATCCTACAAACATTTCTACATATATAACTTAATATCGATCATACTTTTATACACGATGATACTATCCACATTATAACAAATAATGCCTAGCGAATCTATAATTCACATTCCATCGAAGTTGACAGCAATCTCCTCGATAGCAAACCTCAATCGCTCGACCCTTTCTAACAAAAACGTCATCGTCGCAGTCGAAGCCACATATAAAAAATCGACTCGTCGTCGGCCCACATATTTCGTGAGAATCGAGCATATAAAGTTTCTCTCTCGCTCTCTTTTACACATACTTATATTAATGCGCGTCATCCTCCCGCATAAACGAACTGCTGCGGGCGCGTGCGCCGGAGCCTCGAAAAGTTGTCGCTACGATGAATGGACTCACGTGGCAGAGAAGGATTTTTACAGGGGTGACTGACCCTTCGACTATCGTGGATTTTGGAAGATTTGTCGATTACTCAGTGGAGTAGATCCGATGAATCGTAGAGTACGTTCTTCAGAGTATCGCGTGCAAAAGATGTGGTTTAACCTCGCCAAAGATGACAAGAAAACGAAACCATTTTTACTTGAACTAAACTAATTTTAAATTTACACTACTGGCATGTGAAAGAAATGAATATTTATATGCATATTATATTACTAACTTTAGTTCTTGTAATGTATGAAAATGAAATGCATAAACTAATATAATGCTGTTGACAAGTCTATAAATAACGTCAATTATAAAATTAATTAGTTTTGATCGATTTCAAAATGCATAAAATAATAATAAATACATGGTTCTCACGCATATTTATTTACGATGAAAATATGACGTTTAACAAAAAACTTTCGTTACAAT
>UCQR01037645.1:7715-34676 GCA_900474235.1 Cecidostiba semifascia | reverse complement strand
ATTAAGAACTGGGCTGCAGTGAAGGAGTTAAAGATGTTCCGAAAGTATAAAACTGATGATTTACTGAGTTTTCGTAGAAAACGGCGGCTTTATCATAATTGTACGCGGTTGCTATTTACTTTTAGGATAATATTTTGAATTTCTACTTCGTTATAATTTTTGTAAAATAAAGAACGTTACGTAAGCTGGATTGATAACTCTATCAACAGATTGACAGAGTGATATAAAAAGCTCGGGATTATAAGCTCTTGACGTGACAACCGCGCGAGAGGGCTTTTATTTCTAGCCGAATTCATCTGAATTTTGTATACCCTTTCAGCAGTTTACAAACGCCAAAGATTTATAAATTTTCAATGTCTCAAAGCAAATTATTTTGAAAAATTCAAAGACCTTGTAATATTGTACAGCATCCTGTATACTCGAGAAGACATATCCGAAGTCTGTCACAGCCGGCAACTTGCGCAACTACTACTACTACTACTACTAGTACTACTACTACTACTACTACTACTATTCTCAGCTCTTTCCTCGAAATTTAATCCCCGACTAATCTTCAGTTTAGTGCTTAGACGCGTAATCGGCTCGAAACTTCAACTGCAGCAGCAGACGTGGGCGGTGGCGGCGTTATCATCGCGAGCGATTTTCGCCTAGACTCGCTCTAATACACTCTGTCACTCCGTTCCTCCTTTGCAGCTATATTCCAGCCATCCATCTTGCGGCTGTCTGCGACGACTAGCTGAGATAGATAGTGAAGAGCAATAGCGAGAGCTTTATTTCTCGATGAGAGCTTGCAAGGCTCATCTCCTTATTGTCGATGAAGAAGAACATTTCTGATCGATTCGTCGCTTGTATTATATACTTGAACAGGATTACGCCAGTCCAGAAATTGTATTTCGCGTCTGAAAGAGCGTGTGACTAGGTCAGGGACATTTTTTTTCAAATTTAAAACTCTGCCATCGCATTCCGAGCCGGTAATTAAAACTATTTCGACACACGACAACTACGCGTCAGGAACACTCGCTCGTTTTTCGTCCAGCCGAAAGAAAGCTACTTCGTCCTTCGAGCATCACGAAAAAAAACATTTCAAAAAGCACAAGGTCCTTCGTATTAATCGCTTCCGTGGAATTCATCAACTCTCTTCTCCGCTATACACAAAAAAAAAGAGCGCGCTGATTGAATCGCACCGAACCTTCTTTATAGAGTGAGAAAAAAAATTCGATTGCCAGTATATAGCACACAGCGTGTATATATATACATATAGGTTGCGGTGAGAGAGAACGAAGCCGTTGCCTTGCGACAAAGATTGATTAACCGCAAGGAGAGATTAATTATCGATCGAACGGATATGTCGCGCATCGGCTGACCGCGAACTGCTTCGACGGTGTGTCGCCGCCGCACACACACATGTGTGTGTGTGTGTGTGTGTGTGTGTGTGTGTGTGTGTGTGTGTCTTATGTATATAGACATACACACCTGTGCGCAACTCCACACTCTGATGTATCGGGTTACGAGTTGCGGCGTTAAAGACAAGCTAAAGCCTTTCTTGCGGTTCGCACTCGATCCTCTCGGGAATTTCTCTGTCGTCGTCAAATGGCCTCCGAGATTTTCGAAGCCGAGATATATTGCGTTTTCAAGAGAGAGAGAGAGAGAGAGAGACTTAAGTAAAATATATAAAACCCTTTTTGCTTTTATTATTATTCCAGAGGATATGAGGATTTTTAATTAACCGCCACTATGCATGAGCGTCGGTTGATTAAAAGTCGCGCGAGTCGCGTATTATAAAAAAGTTGCCTGTTTGCGCTGCTGTCAACTCGAAAGAAAAGGAAAATGCGGGTGTTCCTTTTGCTCTCAATAAAACACGCGCGTTTGCTCGGCAAACAATCTACTTTTTCTATAGTCGCTATATACTGCATCAAATGAGCTCTACTCTTTTTGGAAGAAAATTTCAAAATTTCAATACTCGCGCTTATCGATATGCAAAATCGTTAGCGTCTGGTGTCATATCCGTCAAGTCACGAAATAACCTCGAAAACTGCTCGTTGCACAGAATTGCCGTGACAAACTATATGCCAGAGGGAAAGTATGTTCTATCGTTTACGGTAGGATATCGGTCTCTATATCAAAACCTGCCATCATATTCGGCAAAGAGAAGCTCAACTTTCGCTTCGTTCGATAAATATATATCTATATTGCGCCTGATGACAATCAAGAGAATCGTTATAATATAGATTCCATCACTAGATTTTCCGCTAAATTCATAAAAGCTTCGATCGACCAATTTTCAAAAAGCTTATAATACCAATCGCTCAATAAAGTGCATATCTATCCTCTCGTCAGAAAGGTGGACTTTGATTGCAGCAGTAGCAGCAGCTCCATCGGGCAAATCAACCCTTCCCGAAGGACAATTTTCCCAAAGAGATAATCTCTCTCCTGCCTCACTCGTCTACACGCTCGTCGTTACGGAAACGAGCGAGCTAACGACTTTTCTTCCCGTCGACGGGGGATCGGGTATATATTTCGGCCGAGCCGTACTGTTACTTAACGCCGTCGTTTTTTCTCCTCGAAGGCCGGGAGATTCTTGTATCGCTACGGGAATTTCGATCGGATTTTTTTTTTTTTTTTTTTTTTGCAAGAACGACGTATATGGGGAGTGTGTCACAAGGGATCGAGGCGCGTTTTACGAGGGTTTCCGTTATATGGTTTTCGGTATATATATAGCGGTTTTTCTCTCTCGATACAGCAGATTGTCGGTACACGTAACCTGCGTGTATTGAGATAAACAGATGGAGTTTCGTTATGTGACTCAGCGGGAAAAAGAAGATTACGACTTCTTCGTAATAGTATGTAGGGCATGTATAGTGCAACCGACAGTAGTATACGCGCATAGAGAAAAAGAGGTAGATAGAGGAGTTAAGAGGTCGACAAATAAATGGCGGATCGTGATATATAGAAAAAGAGAAAGACGAGGATGATCGTAGGAATAAATGGCAAATGGATAGAAAGCGCAGCTTGCAAGACGGATTGGATAATGACGTTGGGAAAAGTATAAAGAGGAAACGGCTGATGATAGAGGACGAAAGAGGAAGAATGAAAGAAGCGGTGCGCGTTGACGTAGATTGAGGATCGGGTAGAGAAGAAAGAAGTTATAATTGATTGATTAAACTCGTTATTCCTCTTCGGATATAACGCGTTATATTCTTGATGAAATTATTGAATTATATAATACTTTTTGGTTTATTTCGGTACGCAAACTTATTAACACGCGATTTTATACTTGCGGTGTAGAAACGTGTCTTCTAAAAAAAATCTAACTTTGATTAAAAAATTCAATCTCACATGAAAAACATCGTATGCTTCGATCAACATCCACACGCGTATAACTCGTAGATTCAAAGCAAATATTTTTCCATTCTACTCACGACCCTTCGTTATCTAGAAATCACGTACAGCGTCGTCCTCAAATCCGTGACTTACAAGTTCGACGATAGAGAGAGAGAAGCATTTCTCTAATTGCATTGCGACGGAATTATTTCACACGCAGCTCTCTCGCGTGTAATTGGCGACCGCCGAGCAGACGAAAATTCAATCAGTCGGTGTAGTGTCACAATTGAATTTTCAATCCAGGGCAATAACGCTCGTATAGCAGTATACACACAGCGCTGTATTCGCGATTTAATCATCAGTCCGGTTAGTTCGAACAAACTTTTCTCTTTTTTTGAAGCTCGAATCCATCAGTCTTTTAACAATTAGTTTTCGGAAAAATTCAACCCGGAAATATATTCGAGCCAACGCGACGAGAAAAAAAGAAGGTATACTTCGCAAACAAAACTCGACGCTGCATTTTTGTGTAAGCCAGAGAGAGAGAGAGAGAGAGAGAGAGAGAGAGAGAGAGAGAGACGCCTGCTTCCTTCCTACCTCTTTCTCTCAGCGGAGCACTTTGGCTCCCATTTTCTCCGTATGCGCAGCTGTGCGCATGGACTTCTGTCGCTAGCTGCATTTCCGCGTTTGGCTCGAGCTTCGCTTCCTGGCCGGCTCTTAAATTCGTTTTAATGAAAGCTAAAGGGGACCACTGCGGCCGCAGCTGTGTTATCATTGTATCTGCGCGCGAGAGATGATGAGTTTCAGAGATTTCGTTGTCGAGTGTCGACGCTTCTTTGTTTCCTTGATGAGATTATAACGAACATGATATGTTCATAGATTTGTTGTTAGCGTGTAATCATACATACGCATTTGAAAATAATGATCGCGTCGACGCATCGATTTTAATTGCAATATATACACGAAGCGAAATAAGGGTCGGCTTTTGTTGTGGAATGGGAATATAAAGGTCTCGGTTATATCGTCACTCGCATCAGACACGCGTTAAGGTTTATTATTCAAATTTTAATTGTCCACCCACGCTCGTTTTAAAATGCGAAAATGTCAGTTCTAGCGCGTAACAAACGTTATTTATAAATTACAAACTAACTTTCGGCAATTAACGAGCAGCGCAGATAAATCTCTACGACACTGCTGTTCTCTCTCTCTCTCTTTCTCGCATATATTGTATATACACAGTAGTATACTGCATCTGTATATATATATACATCCGGTTGGCAATTAAATTGCAGCAATTACTTAACTTGCACATAGCGCTCGCGTTTTTCGCGTTTCCCATAACGTATCGCTTCAATTTTCATAATTCCCAGAAACGATGCTGCTACTGCAGAGAGTTATATCCCCGGCGCCCCCGAGAATTTCTCCGGAAAATTCAGAGGAGAGAGAGATAGAGGCTCATCGAAGCTATCGATTTCCGATGTATCCTAATCTCGCGCGTGAGAAAGTACATCGCCGGCGTCGTAAATAAAAACGAGCTCGACGGCAGGGTAAAAAGGGTTGCAAAAACTCTCGGAGACACACACACACACACATACACGAAAAAAAAAACGTTGATGGAGTAAGAAACGACTATATATAGTCGAGCAATCGCGTCGATGGATGTCTCCTTCTTTTCCTTCTCTTTTACGTCGCGGAGTAGAGAGAAAAGCTTACTATTCAAGTGTAAAGGAGGCGAATTTGCTTTTCGCAATTTTCCACACCTCGGCTTGCATCTTCTTGTTCGTGCCTCTCCTTTTTCTGACTCTTTCTCTCTATCTCGATATTTACGTTTCTCCATTATCCTTTATATGCGTCGACGCCGCCGGCAGCATTTGCTCGAGTATTTTTCCGGCAGTAATACCTCGACTCGCGTGCGGGCCTTTCGCTCCCGTATATAATACGTGCGCAGTTTTGTCGCAATGGAATAAAAGGCTTATACAAGACGGCTATATATGAGAAAGAAAAATCCTTTGGTCAGCAGGATATTTAAAATCAATCCGTCTATTCTCTTTTTTGAAACATCCTTGCCGGGCGTGTCACTTTCCATTTCTTTCACATCCTCGTGAGGAAAAAAAATGCAAGCTCAGCATCCCGCACCGTCACATCTGTTCCCGTCACCATCGATCACTCCGTCCGCGATGTACATCGTGGAAAAAAAGCTCGACTTTATACGAAAATTCCGTGGTAAGCATTTTTCATGCACCTAGTAGCCAATTTTCTCCGGGCTAGCTCAATTAGTATATAGCCAAGACTACTCTTGATCTATCAAAGATGTATACGGTTAATCAGAATTTTTATTTTGTTATATTTCGATTATTGTAGATAACTATAATATTTAAAGTCATACAAGGCAATAACAAAGTTAAAGATACGAGAGCCCATCCACGTCGACTAGTCTAATTACCGCGAATAGCCTTGCTCAGTTCAACTTGAAAATCTCAACCACCACCACGACGGCAGCTACTTTCGTAAATAGATTACACGCCTCGCTGGCCAGTAGGCCATTAGTCTCGAGCCTAATTAAAGTTCACGCGGCTGCGCGATTCACTTTTTTCTCTCTCTGTCGTCTCTCTCTCTCTCTCTCTCTACTCTGTGGTCTCTCGGTATTAAACGCCGCGATGCGAAAGTTTCGCGCTTGTTTTTAGCAAGATTTAAGGCAGCAAAGTTTTTTTTAAAAAGTTTCGTTTTTTCAATTTACGCGGCGCACCCCGGGCAGCTTTGAGTTTCGAGCTTGCGATTCGCTATTTTCGAGGTTGCAACGAGATGCTCTTCTTTTGAAAAAGTTGCCGCAAGTGCGAGAACTTTTCTCATTCAATTAAGGTGGTGGTAATGAAATTTTCATTCGGCTTGTTTCTGTTTTAAAGTGGCGCACGCTGTGTGTTGTTTTGCGCCACTATTGTAAGAAAAGTAATTGCGATCGATAAGTTTAGTCGAAGATTAAAAAAAAAAGAGCCGGTTATTACAAGCGAAGCCCGTTCGTGGGCTGAAATTGTGTTTTTTCTTTTTCTTTCCTTTTTATTGCCGGCAAAGTGGCTGCTAGCAAAATTCTACTACTAATTAGGTGACCTTTCAACAGCGAAGCCGTTTATTAAACAGTAGCTCGTTAAAATTCAGATGAGAAATCGGTCACAGCGTTTAATTCTTCAATGCCAGGCAACAAATAAAAATATATTACCTACTACTCTGATTTTAAAGGACGATTTGTCAAAAAATTACCGTTTATCACGTACACGTTCTGTCTGCCGGAAGGACGAGTCGCCTCCCTCTCACCCTGAGCCGTTGTTATCGTGTCTGACTACACACGGGGCGTATCTACTGACATAGAAATCCCTCGTGTCACTTCATGCCTGAACCGCATGACGACGACTACTTTCTTTTTGACTTGGCAAGAAATCAGAATCAACTCGTTTTTCCTCTGTTGACACGCACACACTGCAAATTCTTATAGTTGTGGTTCCGCCAACTTTTTCCCAAAGAAAAATATTTTTCTCATATTCTCTCGAACTTCGAAAATTCGAGTCATTCTTACGTTGATCGATATACCTATACCGACTGTCATAAGGGCGTGTCAAAGCCTGTAGATCAAATACGAAATCACGTTTACAAGCCTCGGAAAATCACATAATTCTCGCTCGAGAAATTCGAAAATCTCCTGTCTCGCGCGGCGTTCCATCAAAATGTCTACGTCGCTCTATACTAGTATTTTCCTATACACGTCTTTCTCAGCGACAGCTCCAGAAGAAATTACGCCATACCATGTACATATACATTATTCGATCGATTTTCTGAGGTGCATGGCCTGAGCGAACTTTTCCTTCTGTAATGTTTATGTCGCTCTAGTTACGTGAACCCGACGGCATTTATCCAACGTGTATTATGAAAATCAAGTATCATCGGGTGTGTGGAAAACTAGAATCTATATTTCGAGTGTATCGACTCTGTATACTTTATTCTCTGAAAAAATTTACAAAATTAACAAGATAAAGGAGAGGCATTACACACGTGTCATGTTGTATACCGGTGAACCTGTCCGCGTTTCAGTCGCTGCTCTTCGGCGTAAAATATTCAGAAAGCCCTGAACCGCGCAAGCGAATTCAAGCATATAATATACACCTATACCTCTAGCCGTCGTCGTGCAATGAAATGTGACAAGTCGCGCATAGCTGGGATATATGTGTCAAGCGAAGGCTACGTGTCGCGAGATTTACATGAAATTGTCGCGCCGCGAGATGGGAATCCGATTTAAATGCATTTTGATTTCGTAGTTTAAAGCTGGGAAATGATGAGTTTTCGAGAGACGTATGGTCCAACATGTATAAACATGCCCACCTCGGGTCTTGAACCGTTGCCAATTGTCTTCCGGCCTGCTATCGACGAGCCACTTCTCGAAGAGCTTGAACTGCTGCTGATAGCTTCGCCAAATTGATTGTTAAATATACTGACGTTTACTTAAAGTATAACTAATCGAGACATTTATCCGGCTCGAGAGTTTTAAAAATATATTTACCCACTTTAGCGTAAAGAGAAAAAAGAACACAATTACCTGTACGCGTGTACACGCTCTTCCACACACATACACACTATACTCGCGCGATGAGATAATTCGCACTTGCACCTTCCGCTGTAGTTTTCCACTCCTACGCGCGCTCGACCTTCTCGCGAATAATTACGCCAAGAAGCATAAAGTGCTGTAGCGCGTGTATATATATAGGTAGTATCTCTCTCTGCCCAGGTTGCTCGAGAAGATTGCGAGTTAGATGAGGAGAGTTAATTCCCGCAGCTGAATTACGATCGGTTGATCGCAAGCTGTAGCCTTGTTATTTTATATAGCCTTGAGTATAAATGAAAAATATTATAAACGGGTTCAGGTGTGTTGACGAAAGATTATATAGCCAAAATACAATACTAATACACGATGTAGAGAAAAGGCGCGGCCGTGTCAGTATAGCATATAGTCGAGACACTGTCGAAACAGCGAGAGATTCGAATGTCGCCCGAGGCGCCTTGCCAGAATTCGAACAATTGACTTTCTCCTCTATATACTTTTAGACTGTTCGCATTCTGTGATAGGAGAGTGTCTTACCAAGCTGCGATTAAAAAAAAACAATTTCTCTTATCTGAAACGAGTGAATATAAATGACAGAAAAGCCAGCGTGGATAACCCCGTATACAAGAGAGAAAAGCGCTATCGATTTCCCGGTGAAACGTTTCTTCTACTTTTGCGCACGACGACCCCTCCTACGACTGCAGCAGCAGCAGCAGCAGCAGCGACGATCGATTCCATTCGCCACTAATTTTCCCTCCGCGCGCGCTACTACTCTCTTTTTTCCTTCGCTCTTGTATATACTATATACAGTTCGCGCTGCCGACTGACAAGAGACGAAGAAACGCTGCTATACAGCCTCGTTTTTATGGCTGCCATTTCAGGCTACGCTGCTATTCCACTGTTATAGTGGTGATCTTCTTTTTTTTTAATTTTCTCTCTCTCTCACTCTCTCTTTCGAGCTGTATCAAGATTAAGGTGGAACGAAA
The DNA here is from genome assembly GCA_900474235.1 of Cecidostiba semifascia. Classification (NCBI taxonomy): domain Eukaryota; kingdom Metazoa; phylum Arthropoda; class Insecta; order Hymenoptera; family Pteromalidae; genus Cecidostiba; species Cecidostiba semifascia. The sequence goes on along the minus strand of UCQR01037645.1, from coordinate 25,787 downwards.
AGCTGTGGGTTCTTTTAATTATCGCTTTCTTTCATTCGGTGCGTCGATTCAGAAAAGAGACAGTGCGCGTGATATACAGAAGTGGTATCGAAAAAAGATCCTATTTATAAAAGAAGCTGCCAACCCAGAAAGCCACACTTCAAAATAGCGCGGCATCGAACTAAGCCCAGGGAGACCCTCGACCCTTTCCATATACTGTAGGTATATATAGTAGAGCACACCGCGACAATAACGAGAAGTGTAACTCTCGAGAGTCAAACTTTGTAAAATACCTGATGTGAGGTCAAGCAGACGTATATACATTGTACCGCGCATCTCTTCTCTTTCATTGCCAAGATTTTACCTTGGCTCTATTGGGCCGCATTGATTTTAGTCTTTCTCCTCTTCTATATAGCGAGTTACATTGTAGGGCTTCGGTATCGCGAGTATAGCAGTAGCGTATATATATAATATGTATTAAGATTTTAGGTTAAGGGGATTGTCACACATCACACACGTTTTCAGAGTGTGCAGAGTATATGATATATTACATATATACGTGCTAGAAGGAAAAAGGGCTCGTGCAGTGTTTAATAAGTTTGTATACAGTAAGTTTTTGAGCTAGAAAACAAAGTTGAAAAAAATGTTGACACGTACTTATAATCTTTATATATACGGAGGAAAAAAATAACTACTTCTTCTTATACACGTATATATATCGGAGTCACGTTGAAGAATCTTTGACCTATAGCGCGAGCCTACACGTACTGTATACTATATGAACTTGTTAATAAGCTTTCTCTATTTCTCGCTTCGAGCCTATAAGATAATCGCTTGAAAGCTAAAGCAGCTTTCAGGAGCCGCCCTGTGTTTTATCCATTATTCAAATTATAAATTCTGTACTCAAATTTAATGATCGCTATAAATATTCCATTTTTCAAAAATCCCATTATCTTATATATGAAATGCGCGACTCCTTGTGCCTTTCCGCTCTATTATGATTAATAGAGCAATAACAAACACACAAACTATTATTAAAGCAGACACGCAGTTGCCGCAACAACATATCACTTTGTCGTATTCGCGTAAATCTTAAATTCAAAATACTATAGTTATACCATCAGGAATATCGCCAACGAAACTCTCGACACCTATGTATACAACACTTCCAAAAGATAAAACCAGCAACGAAAGCATCCTCAGCCTCAGCGCCATTTCCCTGCAGCGAAACTCTCTTCCCACTACCACCACACATCGTTTATCTAACTCTATCCTAGCTCTATCCTCTCTGTATACACACGCGCGCACACGGTAACAATTTTTTTGCTTCTCTCCCACGGTGAGCGTATCTCGTGTCCGGCTTATACGCTCGGGATGCAGAAGCAGCAGCAGCAGCAGCGCAATATTTACGGCTTCCCATAAACTCGGCGCACTTGTTGTAATGCCCCGCAGGTATATCTTTGCTTTACGACGGAGACGCGCTTACAAAGTGACGACAGTACGTCAAAGGAATAATGAAGGGCTGCAGCTCCGAAATAACCGTGAGAGATGAAGGTGTGCATCAGATATTATGATTTTCGAAGTGCGTAAAAGCTGATGGAGTTGCTGGAGTTTCGGTTGAGGTATTAGGGGTGTACAATTAATGGTTTTCGCTGATGGAATTTATGCAGGCTTTTGTTTGAATTGATGGGATTAGTGAAGTTGTTTTTCGACGAGGAGTTACGTTGTTTAATCTGATTATATACGATGTGTAGAACTTTATCTCGTTATACATTTTACTCTAGTTGCACTTTTGGGATCAAGCAAAATAATCATATGCGTTTTTATAATAATATATCAACTATATATGCTTTGAACCTATCGAAGCATTCACCATCAGCACACTTTATTCGTCAACATTTAGAAGCCACTTCAAACGTATGAATAATCTCGTGAATATTCCACGAAAACTGCATAAAAAATAAATAAAATATCCCAGTCTAATGGAAAAAAATATAACAGCACAACTATATAATGTACGATCAGGTCTTATTAAAATTTCAAACGATACAAACATATCTGTGTCGTTGCGTCAGCATCGGTAATTGGGTCATCTACCCCGACAACAGCTTCGCCATAATTTACTCACAATACTCCCGAATATATTACATATAAAATGCTTCCGATCAGAAAAACAATAAAGAACACGTCCCCACACAACTAATCCAGCAATAATAATCGAGAGTACAGAGGCGTAGCTACTTTATTAGGTCGATCGTAGGCCAAAGAGGGAAATGTTGTACACATTATAGTATATAGGGGAGTTCATTGACAAACAGCGAAACGTCGCTGGGGAATACGGAGCTTTCTCCGCAGCCGTCGTCGTTCATAAATGATGCAGTAAGAAGCCTCTCGAGTCTTCGGCTCCCTTCGGCTGTGGTTTTGATTTCGGTAGGGCTGGTTTTGAAAATTAACTTGGGGGACACAGGATTTTCCAATACTACTGAATACCGAGAGCAATGATTTCCATTGTTTGTCATGAATATTGTATATATAATATAGATTGTACGAAAATAAAACTTAATGTAAAAGAGAAAATCCTTGAAATTTATAAAAACGAGAGAGTCACACGAGTCAAAACGCGATTCAACAACAGCAGTGTCGGCAGGAGAGCAATCATCAAATCGTCGTTTTCCGCATCAGCGCCGAATAATTCGCCGTTCTGTCAGCGCGATAACGCTGTACGCAAACATATATGTATACCTTCCTTTCGATAATGGCAAACTAACGAGAACAACGCAGCTGTACCACAGAGAGAGAGAGAGAGAGAGAGAGAGAGAGAGAGAGAGAGAGAGAGAGAGAGAGAAAGAGAGAGAGACACTCACACGCATCAGTACTACCAGACAGGAGTTCGCATCAAGGAAAGTAGAATAATCAGTAGGAGAGATCGTCGAGCTAAGCCATTATCAAAGCGCAAACGAGCTTGACGCTGTGCATCGCAACAGTATACCGGCGGCGTTAATAAAGCAACTTCCGCAGACAATCAGCACGTCAAAAGCGACGCTTCGCGGTTCACTTGCTGATGCTATTATATGTTTGCGACTGGAATCGAGAGAGCTTGAGATGAAGAGAAGGAATGAGAAAGATGTGTATATGTGATTGATAAATCCATGGCATGTGTTTTTTTTTATATACGAGCGCGATAAGTTTAAGTGTGAAATGTAATGACGTTTCAAAGTTATTTCGACTAATTGGTACAGCTAGTGTTAAAATTCTTAAGATGTATACTCGGCGAGAACCGCAAAGAGCTGCGCTTATGTGTAAGTGAACGCGTGTATAAGAGCTTTTGGCTAAACGGTGCTTCGCGAAGTATTAAACATTTTATACATACCCTCGTTGGACGGACTCTGAAGTAGTGCTTGAAAGTTTAGGTTTTTCCACACTTTCGCCTCTATTTCATACAAAAGCTTTCTTTATAAAAAAAAATGGTTAAATGTATAAGAGACGCAGTACAAACTCAACGCTTACTGCCGCTACATTATTTAACATCGTCATAGTTTGGAGAAAATCATTATATACCGCTGTGTAAAGAGTGCATGAGTCAAAAGCTTTTAAACGCGCTGCCACAACAGAGACAACTCGCCGCAAGCATCCAATTATGTACTCCTTCTGTATTATAACGATCATTTAGCAAATTCCATACGTTAATTCATCTAGATGTGTATGTATATCGCTTCGAGTTTATGCGGTTATTCGCTCGTTTATATATGCACACACACACGAGCTGTCGAATCGAGGGCTCGAAATTAAAATAGACTTCATTATTATACATATATACAAAATGCTTAGTCTCTCGACTCATCTAGTGTGTGCGTCTACCATATCATGCGATACTAAATATCAATTTAACTGTATATAGGTACTTAATGATTGTATATACAAAAAGCTTCAAGTAGACAACGTACACGTATATTGTATCGCTAAGTAGGGTGTGTGAACAAAGCTATATACTATAGTATATTAAGATCATAAGCTAGAAAACCTAGTTCTAGCGCAGCAGCAGAGATATGCGCATCAGCTTCTCGAAAAAAGAAACAAAAAATAGTAATAATCCAACCATTTCACGCCATATTATAAATATATATAATACACCACACGCATATAATACCATAAGTATTATACTCACTCGGCGAGTAGTACGAACCGGCGCACGGTCAGCCGCGCGGTGCATTATTCATAGAAGCAAAAGCTATATAGAGCTCTACATCGTTCCTCTTTTGCTTCATTTTTACGCGGCGTCGCGACGAACTCGAGTCACGATCTCGATTAATCGCGCGAAGGCATAAGGGCTCAATCACAAAGTCCCACCGCGAGCTTTTCGAAATTCCGAGAACGTCGATTTTCTCCGGTTTTATGATGATCTTTTTCTTCGCTTCAAGTTGAGCGACCGGTGGTTTGAAAATAATGATAAATTGAAGAAAAGCTGACCGTGTGCCGGAAATCGTGTAATTGAAAGAACGCAAGCTCTACCTCCCCGACTAATTAGGCAACAAACCGTTGCTTGTGTTTTTAGCTGAGGCAGGCCTGGCGGCAGCTGCGGAGATGAAAGCGCCGGAGGAGCGCACCGAGGAGGAAAAGATGGCGCTGCTGGGCAGGCCCAAACTCGGGGAGATATTCCGGGCCCAGGTCAGGATCAAGGAGTCCAAGGAATTCAAGAACACCGTCGACAAGCTCGTTCAGAGAGCTAACGCGTCCATCATTTTGGGTAAGTCTCTTGCCATTTTTTTATCACACACCGTTATAGCATTACATACATGAACAACGTTATTTTGACCTACATTTCCGATTAGCAGTAGTTCCTTCTTCTAATTAAAACTGAAGACGGACGTATATACATTAGAAAAGTTTCGTCGGGCGCTTGGGGGAGGGTTACCCCCATAACTTGCTCCTCTTCGATAGCTTTATTACTCCAGAGGCTCATCGAGAGATGGAGCGTGTTGCATGCGGGGGTATAAGAAAAAGTAAATTAAAATGACGTATGGGAACATTAGCAGTTCGAGATATACAGCCGTGGGCTACTATATAGCTCTCTGATTTATCACTCGTCCCCTTCGTTTTATCGTGCCTCCCGCGCGTTGTACAAATCATCCGGACGTATATAATTCTCGAACTAGAGAAAAAGAACGCGATTCCTAAAAATTGCTGTGTACAAAAGCCGACGCGAATTTCTGAGTCTTTATCAAGAGTCAGTTACCAACGATCATATGCGCAATCCAGATTAGTCGGCCAGTATAGTGGCTGCATCAGCCACACGCTGCTTGATTAGCGGAAGTGATTTCCGCGCGTCTTTATCGCAACCGCTGCTTCACCGCCATATAGCCCTTTTGTCCCGCTTTACGAGGCCGACTGCTCTTTTGTGCCTTTCAACGTGTAGTAGTGCGCCGATAAAACCGCCGGTGGTAGTACCACTATTTTTCACTTCAGCAAAATGCTGATGATGATGACGATCGGAGAGGGAGTTTAAACGGGAGAATTTCGAATTCGTCGCGATATATTTATTCGAGGGTCGTCGGGATGAGAGAAACTGGAAATTAATGACACAGTGGTTTGAAAGAGGGGGGATGTTAAACGCCGTTATGAGGATGACGAAGAGGAATAGATTCTGCTGCTGCTGATGCCGGAGGGCGAGAATCGATCTACTACATACTGGTCGGATATATGCTTTTTAACGCGCTAGTGAAAAATACCCTCGGGGGGGTTGAAAGCTCACGGATTCCACGCGCTTTTCCGACTAACTCGGCGCGGTGGGCGAGCTTTCAAACGGAACTAATTCTGGGGCGTTACGATGGGTGTATAGGCTTTGAAATTCGGTCGAGGGATTTGCTGATCGCGTTTTTTTTTGGGGTAAAAAAAAATTTCGTAAAGCTTTGCGTCACGTATAAATTTGTGTGGTCGAAATGAAGTTTTATCAGATCGTATCAGAGGGTGAGATTGTAGAACAAGGTCGATCTGGAAATTGTGTATATACCTGCGAAACGTGTGTATATATACTAGTTTTAAACATTCCGCACACACAGGGCCGCGAATACAACTGATACAACGGTTTGTATTTCACTTTGATATCTTTTACATTCGTGCTTTTACTCTTTGTGATATATGTATACGTATAACCCTCGCGAATAGTTTTCAATGGGATTCTCCGGTTTCTTTATGTGCTTACATTTCAATACTCCTTTTATCAATAGTAAAGTAAAAAATGTTGTTCGGTTGTAGAGACGCGTATTTCGAGTAAAATAGTAAAATCGAATAAATCCAAAAGTTTATCAACGTTACTAAAAATACAATTGTTACAATTATACATAGTTATAATTATCTCGTAAATTACACTGTTATACGTAATACAGCCAAGTTTCGCACTGAATGAAGAAGTCAAAGCCGCGGCGCGCTTAATCAGACCAGCAGATCGCGGCAGGAGGTCTGAAACCTCCCTTTGTCCAGTAAATACTCGATGCCAGGCACGTTGTTGGCGTCGTCTGCTACTATAGGGTAATTAGTTGCCACCGCAAAAGTACGTTGGCGTAACGCGGACTAGTAGTCTCAATCTCAGGCTATCAATTAACTATACCTTTTCTCTACTGTTTTTATATCGCAAAAAAAATCAACAATTCGGACGGTTATATCGACGGTTGCCTTGGATGTATAAGTTATTTCAAGTATAAATCATTTTTCAATGTATTTTTTTTTTACACCGTTCCTTATCTGCGCGCATGAGGCTATATCTATGGAAATTAAATTCGGCTCGTAAACTTATTATTCGAGATATATAAATATCGATCGGTCGTTTCGTTTTTTATAATACCCAATAAAAATGGAAGTGTGTGCGATCGTTATTCAAATAAGTTCAAAAACTATATCGAATCGTATGTATAGCATTGAATATAATAAACCTACTGATCTAAATCAATCCATAATGCGTGAATTCTATAATTACAATACACTATATACAAGCTATTATTAGAAACCAACCGAATAATTTAATTTTAAAAATACCGTATATCCTTCTCACGAATATAATGTATAAATGAACCCTCAAATTATATACAATTATAATATTCAATCTTCCAAAAACAATCGCGAGAACCAATAAATAACAAACACACAGATAACACACACACCAGAGAGAAAATAAACGTCCTCCTATTCATATCGAATAGCTTATCTAGAATTCGGCCGGTCCCACTGATAAATCCGAGAGACGCCGGCGCAAGAAGTATAGAAGAACCAGCCCTGAAAGATCTCGTCGATGCATACGGAATATCCGAAAGATATAGAGAGGACGGGAACGGCCGTGTCACACGGGTAATGCATGTAATTTGTATTCTCAGACGAGAGAGAGAATTCATCCGACACTAGAAGGAGGAGGAGGATGATGATGCACTCGGAATATTCGATCGGTTTCGTCAGCTATATTATGAGGGGGAGATGAGGAGAGAGAGCTTTGTCGCACGCGGCCTTGAAATTTAATCTTTCGCTGATGAGGAGTTATTACGCTTATGCGTGCTTCGAGTTTTAAAGGGAATAAGGGAGGATGAAAAAAGACGAAGTCGAGGTGAAAAAGTTGTCGGAATAATCGGATGATGCACTTTGTTCGTTATGTATATATTTGTGCTTGTTTTATGGATAGCGCGTATATTCAAATGCGTTATATGCTAGTTATTCGAATAAAATATAAAGCGCGGAAAATTCAGTAAAATATAATTGCGAAATAATTTATCGTTGCTTATAATTAATACTGTATATAGCGTAACGCATAAATAACAAAGCTCCGACATGAAATTCCGTTATAGTCATATTGTATTTTCAAAAAGCGCTTTGCGTTAATTAGTACACAAATTACTTCCAAAAGTCAAACGAAGAGAGATAACAATATCATCAGCGTGTAATATAAAGCAGTTTAAATTTTAATCTGGTGCGCGACGTGGAGCATCGGAGAATATATTATAATAAATATATGAAGAAGAAGCACATTGTTGCCGGGTAATATACTCTCCATCTTCATAGTCACGTGTCGCGTTAGTTTTGCAGCAGTAATAACCTGCAGCATCATCAGCGACGCAGGCTCTATACATCTCTGTCAATTAGCGCCTATGCAGCGTAGGCCAATTAATTCATTCGTGCAAAATAATTCCTCGCGCTGACAGAGACGAGTCATTATACACGACGCGACGCTACTGTCTCCTGTATATTATACAATATGAGAGTATCTATAGTTCATCAGGGCCTCAGGGAGAAAATCTCCCGATGATGTACGCACATTTCGAGTAAAATAATATCATCAGCTATATACCCCACACTTGCAATAATATTTCGGCTGATATATAACACTTATCGGATCGCACAGACTCAGTGCAAGCTCTAAAGTTATAGTCGGGGGCCATAGAGGTATAGGTGATGATTCACAGCGAAACTTTTCTAATACTCCGCACCATCCCATTCCTCATTCCTATACAGCTCTCTCCAAACTACACAGACACACAGATCGTCACAGCAAGTTATGTCGACATGAGGATTAATCTGCAGTAGAGCGCATTCGCTAACGTTATACACGTATACATACGTGTATAACCAACGGATGCGCTCCGCTCAGCACAAAGCGCGATTCATTACCAGGCTGCGCCAAACTAACGTAGGCGATTCCCCGGTCGTTCTGTCGACAGGCACAAGCTCGTGGAAGGAGCAGTTCACGGAAGCTCTGACAGTCAGCGGCGGCGACGACGACGAGGATGGCGACGAGTCCGGTGACGGAGCTGCCAGGGTGCCATCCTCACCATCGGCCGGTGACTATCTCATGCACTGCCTTACGATCTTCTGGAAGGTGCTCTTCGCCTTCGTTCCGCCTACCGGTAAGTGCTGTTTTTTTTCTCCATCTCTACTGTTATTATTATTATTATTATTATTATTATATTATGTAGGGGGTTTTGCGTTTCGTTATATAGTAGTAGCTGAGGGCTCTTCCCTTATACGACGCGATTGCGATCGCTTTATTAGGGAGTCATCTGGTCTTTTCCCAGAGATGGACGACCTTGCGTACCTTCTTCCTCTTTTCTTGATGCATAGCTTCCATGTTGATTACTCGGGGGGCGGGGGGAGGTTTTCCGGGGGTTCGTGCGTTTCAAGTTTTGTATGTAATATCTAGGAGGTTTAGCTGAATTTTTTTAGAAGGGTTGTCTAGATAAACTTAAAAAAAAGCAGATATTGCATCTGTTACATCTTAATAAATATTCAAAAGAGAAATCTCATTCTTACGAGAACCAGCAACATCGCGTATAAGGAATATTTTCCATGAATACAAAATACCCACCTGAGCCCTTGCATGTCTGACCATAACCGGCTTACTCCACTTCGCCTCTACGCATCAGGGCACGCCACCGGTATATTTTAACCAACTTTTACGAATTTTACGAATTTACTTCCCTCCTGTACTATTCCCCCCGTCATCAACCATATGGCAGATCAATAACGCAGCGATGCTCTTTGAAAGATCTCCCGACAGTATACATGAGTGTGTGTGTGTGGATCGGCTCGTTTCACAAAGCGAAACAAGGCTTTGAAGTGTCGGTCGACGGTATTCAGCCCCGTCACGCGAATCTCGTGTATATAGAGCTTTTCGAGCTTTTCTCTAGGACAATGCCAGGGTCGCGCCGTACACTCGATCGACACTAGCTTCTCCCATGACGTGTATTACCGGGCAGGAATTCACGTCTATCTATGGGCAACGTGCGCTAAATAGGAGGGCGTATTCCCCTGCGTGATAAAAATTTCTCTCTCTTAAATTTCATAATCTCGTGCCCTTTTTACGAGCACACTACTAAAAAGTTATCAAGCTCGTATAAAAGCTCTTGTATCCCGACTACACGCTCGCAGTAATGAACTTGAATCACGGCTTTATTAGGTCGATCAAAAAACAAAAAGAAGAAAATTATACGATAAAAGGATTGAATATTCATGAAACGTGATATACGCTCGGCAGAATTTTTTGCTTTACAACAACGCGTTTCCCGATTTCCGTCGTCGTGTATACGCCAATTGATTATCCGTGGTGTGCTATTGTCACATCCGCTACGCACACAACTGACCCAAAAAAGCTGAACGAAAAACAAACCCGAGTCGACGCTTGAATTTTCCGAAAAATCCCCGAGACTCATCGTCACTGCCAGAACTGTCCCATAATTCACGCTTATAACACACAATGCTCTCGCGCGATAACTTCCCATTTCGCGGCGTTGCTGCACATTCGCGAACTGTATATAGGTAGCTCTCGAAAATGACCGTCGGCCTTCACTGAAAATCATGCCCTGTACTATACCTCTCCCGACATGCAATAACAGTGTCTCCCATAGTCTCTCGAGAACGAGCTGAGAGGTATATATGTGCGCGGAGGGCTAAAGAGGCCCCCTTATAGTATATGAAAGGCGGTCAATTGAGGCTCCGATCACTATACTCTCGGAGTTCGGAAGATATGGACGGCGAGGAAGCTTTTATATGGACGTGTGATTTAATCCTGATGGATCGTTCGTATTAGGGGGCGATTCTGTAGTAAAGAATAGTGGACGTGAATGGAGAGAGAAATTGGTTTATATCTTGCGACTGTGAATTAAGACGTCGATTTTAAATGTATTATATAATACACTAAAAACTCGTAATTGAATAAAGCTTGGCAGTCGTCCAGGAATCCTCCGATTGAATTGTTCTATTACACATGGAAACGTACTTCTTTCGCTGCTCAGAACACGGTTTAATTAAAATTCCACAGATACATCCCGTTACTTCAAATTCGAGAGTGAATTCATCGCTTGTTTCTCCAAACATACACGCGAGCGTGTAACTAACTATTCGCCATGAAAGTTTTATCAGAAAGCCGTGTCTCCTAATTGCTTTACCTTATCTCAGCAAACAACGTCGCTGCTGTTGCTATACTACTGCGTGCAGGTATATATACCCACACGTAAACCGCTGATTCGCGCGATAGTTCGGCTGGCTGCGTTCAACGAAAACGGCGCAACGGGTTATTGCGATAATTGCCGCGGGAGCTCGATCCACATCAGCCAGTAGTCGATGAAGCGATGCGCGGAGAACGAGAGCTCTTTCAGGGTAGTATCAGAGAGAAATAAGCGGGGGGAGTGTGTGTTTGCGTTATCAAGTGTTGGCTTTTGTGTGCTATACTCGTGTATGCAAAGATCAGGGGAAAGAATTTTCGGCGTTTGTCGATAACGAACTGCAATTATTGCGAGAGTATTTATTTATTTATTTATATTTTTTTTGTTTACATTCCAAAGGAAACCATCTCGAGAGAGTAGACGAAATCGATACTTTTATTTACTATTCCAAATCACGCGACCCAACAGATCGTAAAAATAAATCATCCCTCTCCCAATTTTTTCCGATATATCGCCGTATATGCACTTCCTTGTGTAAAAAAAATATCGTATTCAAATCCGCAGCATTATACGTGCACTTCTTTTTTCCGAATCCTTCCCGATACAGCAAAAAAAATTCCAGCGGAAAATTTCGAGCGAACAAAAAAATACGGTATTAATAACAACAGCGCACAATGTGTGATAGTTTTGCGCGAAGAAAAAGGGTGTATCGCGGATTGGAAAAGCGATCCCCGCATATCAGCTGGAAAAGGAGAAACGGAAAGGGACGAGAAAAAGAGAGTGGAAAAAGTGAGCGAGCTATAGTGGCTCTTTTTACACTCGGTTGCAGCAGCGGCCTTACTTTTTATTGTCCGTCGTTGGGTGCGAACATGCCTCCGCTGCAGAATTCTCAAGACCTTCTCTATATAACCAAGATATTTCTCTTCAAGGTCCGCTGCTGTATATAATACCTCTCTCCCTCTCTATAACCGCGAGAGAAAATCTTTGTGCGCCTGACAACTGCGATATTTTCCGATCGTTCTCTCTGTATTATCTATAATTACATTCTCGTTTTTCCTTTTCACGTATAACACACAGACACAATAATCGCACCGAACAATGAGCAATAACCTATCGATCAGAGTCGAATCCCTTGAATTCTAGATCAACTCGTAGTCGCACCTCGTTCACCGGGAGATAAAAGAAACAGCAACGATGCAAAGAACGTCCGGAGAATCCTGCAGCTCCTCTCTTGATCGCGTACGTATAGTAGTCGAGGTCATCCGCGCGTCTGGCATATCTGCGTAATCGGATCGCGAGAGCGTGTGTGCGACGGATGAAATTTCCGAGTGTAATTTCCGCAGCCGCAGAGCTGGTTATTAGCCTGGCTCCAGTACAGCCTCTAGTATATACGTCGCGACGATGGTGTAGCCGCACCTGAATAGCACACACGGCAGTAAGAGAGTTAGCCTCTCTGATTAGGACTACTGTACGCGTTGGATGTACGATGATAGGGTAGAGACGAGCGAGTTATTATTATTATTTTCTCTAGTAGTAAGAGTCATGCTATGGTCCGACGGTTGTCACGATGAATAAGCGTCAAATTGCGGCGTATCCTCCCCCAAAAACAAAGGCCTTCATCGTCTCAAAATACTACGCACGTTCGTATAACAATGAATTTTCAACCGTCCTATCTCCGCAGCACAAAACGCCTGCTGCATAACAATGCACCGACTCGAAATCTCGGCCCCTCGATAAACGCGTATATACGACTGATCCACACCCGGCGACTAATCGTATCCGAGATTCATTAAAGTATAGCCGAAAAAAGGAACGTGACGGTGGCTGGAAGAACTAAGTGCTGTCGTAAAGCTCGAGAAAAAAAAGCTCGTGAAATTAACACGCGATTCATGCTCGCACGTATCGAGACGTATAGGAGGTATATACGCTGAATCTTCTTTTACGGCCCAAGCCTATCACGAGTGTGCAAAGAATCCCATTGTGTGCTGCGATACTCTTTCTAGCTTTATACACGTATAGTGTATAGCTCGGAAAAAAGCTCGAGACTTGCAATCGTGATATACCTGAGCGCGTGTGTGTACGTGAGAACCCTCTCCTCTCGTGTGTACACTACCGAGAAACTTATCTTTCCGGGAACGTCCGAGAGAAGAACATTAGTAGAAGTAGCCTTTCTCTTTTTCTCTCGAAGAGATTCGATTTCAGAGCTTGCGATTCGTACACCCCTTTGTTTTGCATTTTACGGAGAGGGCTCGAGGCCGCGCTTTCAATTACGCCGCTTTAATCAGGACTTTTACTCGATTTCGATCTGGCCCGCATTGTGTGTATATTCATTAGTAAACTCTTCTTTCTTTTTCTATAATTATACGTCCGTGATATGGTCTGTTTTTTTTTTCTAATAAGTAAATGATGACGTTATTCGCAAACTAATATATTCTCAACGATTCACTTAGAAAACATCGTGCAAACGAGCCGAAGCCTTAGTTCCTTGCGATATGGTAGCCGCAGGGGCGCATGAACAAATTGAATTCCTAATGCCGCAGCAGTTGCCGGGAGCAAATTGCACGCGAGAGTCGCGCGTTGCTCTCGAGACACGTAAACGCGCTTGATGATGGCCATTCGTGCGATAAGCAATGGCCGGAATGCTTTATACCTCGAGACGCGCGTATATATAAAGCGAAAACGTATATATGGCGCGTGTGCAGAACGACGAGAGGGAGAAGTCATACGATGGAAAATTATGATCGTATGTGTGTGTATACGGTTGTGTACTGGCTTGCTAAATTGAAATTGGCCTGCTTTTTTTCCTCAAAATAATTACGTGTGTATATTTAGCACTCTAAAAATAAGAAAAAGAATATTCGTGTCAGAATGATCTGTGTATCTCTTTCTCTGTAGGTGTACATAATTATATATCCACAGCCTCATTTACTCGGAGCTTTAGCTTCCGCTTTATCCGCGGAGTGTCTCTTTCTCCGCAAGCTCTCTCTCGCTTAACGTGCATTAATGCTCGCATCACATATCATCAGGATCCGACGCTTATATTCTCACGAAAATAGGTTTCTCGCGTTCGGCTCTTCTTTTTTTTCAGCCGCCTTTTTGTTTGCGCGCTAGTGTACGCGAGTTGAAGAGCTTTTTGCTCGGCGTAGAAATGTATGTCATTTTCAGAGACAAGCTTTCAAGGTGAGCTATTTCGTCGACGCCGTTTTTTATCTCGCGATAATGGTTGGTGCTCTGCTTATATCTCGACGGTCGGAATTATTATTGCCGTTGCTTTTATTTTGCTGTACTTGTGTGTGCAGTCGTCGTATTTTTTCGGTCGAGTGCAGCCGAGAGATTAAAACGTGTTATATTTTCACGCTATCTAATTATACGTTTACCTGAAATAAATTGAATTTTCGATGCGTGCGAGAAGGAAAATTCAATTTCACTTCCGTTCCCTTAATATAAGTTAGAATCACGCACATATATAAACGCGATTAAAAGCAACATTTCTCTTCACGGCCCACATTATATATACCCAACACAGCAAAGTCCAAGTGCGAATTACGACCTACCTACATGTCGATCGCAGCTAGAATAAAGAAAGAAAGAAGGAAAAAAAATACGGCTCAAAGGTTCAAGGCCACATTGATCGTCGCGGATCTTCAGCGAAACCGCGAATGCGAGAGAGAGAGAGAGAGAGAGAGAGAGAGAGAGAGAGAGAGAGAGAGAGAAAATGTAAGGCGTCCTTGCGCCTTTTGTCATACACACACACTCGACGATATGATGCCGTCGCTTCTATACTTGTACGCGTGGGGAAGATTTCTCTCGCTTATTCTCATATATGTATATATATACAGAGAGAGAGAGTAAGAAAAATGGCACTACGTCTTTCAACGCGCGGACAATGCCGGTCCCGGATATAAACATACCGGCTAATTGCGTCCTCGACAATGAGATATTCTTCCCGTGCACGCATAGCTGCTTTTCTTTTCTCTCTCTCTCTCTCTCTCTCTCTCTCTCTCTCTCTCTCTCTTCTCTCTCTCTCTCTCTCTCTCTCGCGCGTTGTCTGATATTATGCTCTTCTACTTGGCCGTGGCACTTTTCAGCTCAGAGATGACAACGACGACGACGATGATGATGCGTTCTTTTAATAGAGGATATAGTCGACGGTATTTGTAAATCAAGGACGATTTTAACGACCGTGTATAATATAGATATTACGTGTGAATGGATAAATAAGACGCCATCTCTCCCCTCCTCTTTAACGGTGAAAATTTTGATGCATAAATTTACTCGTGCGTTATTCAAATCCATTATCCGAAAATGGTCCCTATCGCTCGTCTGTCAGTAGTGGGACGAGTCTTATCGTGTTGTATAGGGCTCACACACCCTCTCTGATCGCATCTGTCACAGTCGCATCTCGAATTTTTCACCTTCTCGAAACTCTTCCGGCAACCCTGAAATGTAGCGAAGGAAAAGAGCGATAAAGGGAAAGACTCATATTTTTAAATCCTCGCAGATGATGTATATACATATACAGAGAGAGAAAGAGAGAACCATTTCGAAAGCTTAAGAGGGCCGCGCGCATTGTCTCGGCCGTCCCTGGCGCTTTAGTACGGAAGAGAGTAGGTAAAAATGAAAATTCCAGCGCGGAAAATATAAAAAAGAAAAACAACGGCGATGGGAGTCGTCGCGAAATTGTTGGGTATAGTTTTAGAAACGCCGGCGGGGGAGGAGGATGATTATGAAGATGCAAAAACGGCGCGGGATATTGTGTGCAGCTAGCGTGTGTATTCATAGTAGTTTTTTTTTTTTGTTGTTTGTATATTTTCGAGACACTTTGTCCCGTGTCGGAAGTAGTTTTCTCTCAAAAACAAGCGCAAGCTTTTTTCTCCGAACGAATTACAGTTGAAAAATTTCATCAGAAGTCTTATTTGTCAGGATACTCATCCACTCTCGGACACGAGAGGGGAAACAAAAGGGATATATGTAGGGTGTTGTATGTGTGTGTTATTTCAGTATGCGCAACGCGTCGAGAGAGAGTATAAATATAGACAGAGCAAAAGTCTGCTGAAACTGCAAAAGCTCGTCCGATAAATGCTGAAAGTCCAGGAAAAAGGGAGAGAGAGAGAACTTTTGTACCTCGTCGGGCAATGTTCTCATTCCCGTCTCGTCGTACACAGCAAATCTTCGGATACTTTTCGTCGATCACGTGTGTGCAGGCGATAACTGTATAATCGTGCGTGATTGCAGATGCGCCACAAGAGGTATATACACAAGTTCTTGGTGATAATACACGAGTCAGTCAGCAGAATCTTTTTTTTTTTTTTCTTAACTTCGTTTTATCATAAAAAAGCAACTCCCTCGAACAAATTTCAATTAAAACAACAAATCCTTCCTCAATCTCCTCCTATAAAAAAACAAAAACAAAAAGGATACATAGTCACGAAACTTTCCCATTACAAATAAGCCAGTCACACGTAATAATCTTCCGCGCACAAACTCCAGCTTAATCGGAGCCACGACCACCACAGTCCTTCTGAGCCAGTCGCGGTAAAACGTCATCAGCGAAGCGTAAGACCAGCAGATAAAATCTCGACTCCGTAAAGGCGCGTCTGTGTATAAATCCAAAAAGCTCCGACCAGAGAGATCTGCACAATGCACGCGCGAGAAAACGTCCGACGGAGCGTAACGCGCGGAAGTAAGCCGATGGACCGTCCTCGTGAATCAGGCCGCGTCATGCATACGCGTTTCTTGCGAAATTGGGTCGTGACATTTGTCTCGCGGGCTACTATTATACTGTACACGGCTATTTATCGCTTTCTGTGCCGTGTGGTGTGTATATACTGCTGTGACGCTACTGAAGATGTGCGCGGTCTGTGATGTCTATATAGTGTTGAATTATGGATGAAAAAGTGATCATCATTTACGCGATTCCGCTGGATATAGACCAGATTCTCTGGTTTTTGATTTTGAGATACTGAGTATTATTCTATTATCGTAAAATCGATGAAATCGCTTCGGTTTTTGTATTACTGGTTTACTCTCTATAAGATAATCTCTGACTATAAACATAAAAGCAAGTTTGACAGACGCACGCATTTGCTTCGAAACACTAATTTTCAAGCTGGCTGCAGGTCCTTTAAACAAGCGTGAATTCTAGTCGCGCGCTCACGCATATATACATGATTAAACGGGCTGAGTTACGCGCGAGCTTGCATAATTAATCAGCTGTAAACAGTCTAGCATCGTACAACATATACATATAGTATATAGTGACCGCTTGCGGCATCACGATCGTCATCAGACTTGTATAACGTGTATGATACGAAGACACGTATATTGTTTGTGCGTACGTGAATACCGTCGTAATACCTTGTGATGGCTCGAGTCAAAAATTGAACGATGCGGAACGAGCTTTTAATCGGCAGTATATATGCAGCATCGCGGACGTTATATGGCTCGTAAACTTGCTAGTTATACACCGAGGGATTACAGTCACGGTGAAGGTAATTTTCGAGGGGAGCTTGTTTTCGGGACGGAAATTTCGATAGTTTTCGAGGTGATTTGATTTTGCTGCTGCGGGAATAGTTTGAAATTAATGATATGGATTGCGAGCTTTCGAGAATATAAGCTATACGTAAGTACGCATTTATATATTACCGTTCGCGGGTCTATAAGATAATACTGAGTGTATATGAATAGCTATACAGATATATACGCACGCATACTATTCTCAGAACTTTGATTGGCTATCTATATCGATTCAAAGCTCTAATAATATAATACCCGCATCCTCTTTGAATATCTGCATAGCCAAGACACTCGAACTTTCCCTCCCCAAGACAAAGTAAGATAATATCATTCGAGCGCTGCACTCGACATCTTGCCACATACAACTCCTTGAAAAGTCTGTCGAGAGTCTTCTCTCTCTCTCTCTCTCTCTCTGTCTCTCTGTCTCCCTCTGCGACCGGATGTTTCGTGTTTACAGGCCTAATCTGCAGAGCACTCGTTATCGTGCAGCGCTCGTCGTGATTGGACCATACTATCGATTTTCAACGAAGCTCTCGAATGTCCCGCCGCTATATATGTATGTATACTAAGAAGAGGAAAGCCCTTTTCGGCTGATTTATTGGCTCGGAAAGCTTGTTCCCCGGAACCACTTGCAACGCGAGCTTCTATTTCTCACTCTCTT